>QLTV01001530.1:137574-159477 GCA_003457575.1 Thermophis baileyi
TGTTGCAGAAGATGAGATCGAGGCAATTGTTGAGTCTAGTGTTGTTTGTTACTAGTTGGTCTAGCCGTAGATTGGTAATAGCATTGTATAGGGTTGAATGTATGGGTTCAGTTGTACATTCGTTTAGTGTCCAGTTAATATGAGGTAGGTTGAGATCACCAAGAAAAATAAGAGGGTGTGGGTAGGAGGCTGCCCATGTTAGTAGTGAGGTTAACTTGTTCGCATGTGTGATGTCGTAATCGGGGGCTCTGTAACATAGTAGAAAGCGAAGTGTGGTATTTAAGGACAGTTCGCAGACTATGGTTTCTGGTAGAGCGAGATCATGTTTAACTTGAATATTTTTTAGGTTTAGTGATTTTTTATAGAAGATGGCAACTCCACCTCCTCCTAATGTTAATCCAGTTGACTTCTGTGCTAAATCATGATTAGAACTCAGGCTTCCCCATTCCTAATCCAGCCTCTTAATCACTGACCAAACTGTCAAGGCTAAGTTAAGAAGACAGATAAAAGATACCATGAGAATAATTAATAGGAAACAGATCCCACATCTTTTTGAGAAGATTACAGTTAAAATCTTGCCTTTTGAGTGTGAAGCAGTTTAACATCCATTCCCCACAACCATCTCTTCTGGCAACAACATTTCAAGATTGTGATGCCTGGAGTCATGTGCTGAGTGGCCAGCTATATACAGTGACAAAAATGAACTCAGCTTGCTAGGTTTCATTATATATTTTTTTTTCCTGCAGAAAGGCAGGCAAACAAACTATATAATTATAAATAATTTCAGCATCTTTGGAAGTAGCAATAGCAATAGCACTTAGACTTATATACCGCTTCACAGTGGTTTACAACCCTCTCTCTAAGCGGTTTACAGAGTCAGCCTCTTGCCCCCAATAATCTGGGTCCTCATTTTACCGACCTCGGAAAGATGGAAGGCTGAGTCAACCTTGAGCCTGGTGAGATTCGATCTGCCAAACTGCTGGCAGCTGGTGATCAGCGGAAGTAGCCTGCAGTACTGCACTCTAACCACTATGCCACCACGGCTCAAGTATCAAGTATCAAAGTATCAAAGCTCTTTCTACAAATATTACGTTGCCATGCATATATGCACATACAGTATCTTTCCCCAGGGCCACAATGTTGTTGCAATTCTGGTCATTGTTGATTTTTTGATGAAGAAGAAGAAGAAGAAGAAGAAGAAGAAGAAGAAGAAGAAGAAGAAGAAGAAGAAGAAGAAGAAGAAGAAGAAGAAGAAGAAGAAGAAGAAGAAGAAGAAGAAGAAGAAGAAGAAGAAGAAGAAGAAGAAGAAGAAGAAGAAGAAGAAGAGCAAAACAAAATGATTCTAAAGACAGTATAAGGGCCAGACTTTAATGGCTTATCTATTTAATCCACAAACAATAGATTAGTTATTTCTAAGAGAATGATATGTTAGAGCCAAGAAGATATTAAAATTTTAGTGGAACAAACTAGCAGATCCCAGAGGAGGAGATTTGGTAAATTATTTAATATTGCTTCCCCATGCTACCCACTGTAGCATATTTTCTTGTCTCATGCATTAAATATGAGGTCTAAAAATATATAAAGCTTTGAGAATCCATAGATCATGAGAATCTTTTGGAGAAAAGTTGTTATATCTCATGGCTACAGAGTTGGGTCTATTCAACATACTGTAAATTTTCTGTACTTTACAATTCTAAATTAAGTTACAAGGGGTTAGATTCCACTGAATTAAACAGAATTTACTCATGAATATATGTGTGTATATATGCATATATCTATGTATGAATATTGTACACCCACACACAAACATACTATTGCAGTACTGTATTTTCAATCCACTGAAAAATAGAGCATTAGAAGTAGAATTGTTTAAACTTTAGTAACTCAAAATACCAGAAAGGATATTAGAAAATTAAAGACAAAAGACATTGTAAATGAATATTAATAAAAAAAAATTGGCTCAAAGTCCATAAATGGTTGGAGGAAATTATAAAACAAAAAATAATCATGAAACCGGAAACATTTCTACTGGGAATTCTAGACCCAAAAATTGACAGAAAATATTATTATATTATATTACATGTACTCACGGCATCAAGAATTTGTTTAGCACAATATTGGAAACAAAAAGATATACCTATTGAAAATATAATTATAAAAAAAATTCTCGACTGTGCGGAATTAGATAAGATGACAATGGAATTGAACGAGAAGGAGGATTCGGAATATTATGAAATCTGGAACAAATTACATGATTGGCTTGATAAGAGGAACCAAAACGAACCAAAGGTAGTAAATAATTAAACTAGTATTGTAAATATTATGATATATATTTATGTTAAAATATAACAAATAAGTTAAGGAATTATATTTAAATGTATAAATATAAAAGAATATTTAAGCATGAAATTAACATCAATATAAGTTGCTGTACTATAACCCTAGATGTTACGTATTGTTTTTGTGTATTGTATTGTTTTGTTTCTGTATTTTATATATGTTTTGTTTTATGTTGTTTTTAAATGTAAATAATTCAATAAAAATTATTTTTTTTTAAAAAAAGAATATTAATACCCTGATTTAGAAAGAAAGAAAGAAAGAAAGAAAGAAAGAAAGAAAGAAAGAAAGAAAGAAAGAAAGAAAGAAAGAAAGAAAGACTTGCAATTATCTTTGGTGATCACTGAAAATCTATATATCAAGCGATCTATGACCATTATTTCTCTTGATTAATTGTTTTCATATGATATGTCTGTTTGAGTTCTCTAAGATAACTTAAATCCATGGGGATCTACCTCCTTTCTGCTTCAGTTTTACTACCCCAAAAGTCTATGGGGATGGTGAAACCCCCTCAGTAGAGGAAAGCAGCTGGAACAATCTAGGTTTTAGTCAAATTACATAGCCAGCTTTAGATGAATAGAGGTTTTTATGTCAAACTTGAAATGCCTCAGTTACTAAGTTCACACAAGCAAAATGTACTTAAACTGGGCATAAACAGAGCCAATGAAAAGGGAACATACAGGCTTCTATTTCATGATATATAAAATTTGAAATTCAGGATAGAGATAGTCTATGATCTTTTCAAAATCATATTGTCTAATCTGTATTTAAATAAATAGCATTAATAAATAGCATTAACACTCTATTACAAAATGCACCATTAAAGAATTGAAAGGAAAATTAATAAATGTATCCTTTACAGGCAAGAAATGTAAGCAATGACTTCACTCTTTCTCATATTTGAAGAAATTAGTATAAAACTATCTGGATATAATAAGTAGCTATCATTTAAAAGATGTTCAGTAGGAGTATGCAAGATTCAGTTAGGAAATTTGATTTGAAGGTAATTTGATTGAATCACCTTTTTGAACTGGCTTGATTACTTAGATCAAATTATTGAATCAAATGGGTACAAGATGAATCAATTTATTTCATTTTCATAACTGTTTACTTAGAATGAAAATCTAATCTAATAGGCAATTTCAATCCAATCAGATATGATTCAAGCTGTCCAGTATATCAGAATTATTTTCTCATTACTATGAAGTATTTTATGCCATTACCACTTATTTTCTTTCAGTTTATTTCTTCTATTTAATTTTGGTACCTCCCAATGTTTACACACCTGAACAGATACATAATGATGGAATTTTCTTTGCATTTGCACAAGGATGTATATCATTGTGGTGTCATATAAGATGTGGTGAGCTTATTTTTTTATTATGTAGACTATGTACAATTTTTGCAAGTATGGCTCAAAGGCTGAGAGGCATATAAGACACATGGTGCTAGCTTGTATGCCTTGCAAATTAATTGTTCTGAAAAAAGCAGCCTAGGAAAATTTAAAGTAGATCTCAAGGGTCTGAGTTCTGGACCTAAACCAGCACTAAGACGCCACTCGCATGGAGGCTAACTGGATTTATTTAGCTGGTCTCTGGCACGCAATGAGTTCCAACAGCAAATGCAGCAAAGATGTCAAGTCAGCGCTGGGAGCATCCGCCTCCCAGCGCATTTTATCTAGGTGAGCCACACCCTTCCGCTGGCACTGTCCTTGCCCCATTGTCAGCTGTGTGTCAGAATGACTGATTGGATGCCGCCCGGCCGTTCCGTGGCCTGAAATAGCTCATCATCAGCCTGTTGCTACTGCTGTATCGACCAGCTGATCGTCAGCCTGTCTCTGGAGCTCCAAAGCCCGGCAGGCCGCTTGCCTCGCACCTCCCCGCCTCTCTGCTGCACAGCTGATCTGCGGCTCGCTCTCTGCCGACCAGCTGGTCCTCAGCATTCGTCAGCATGCCGCTGCAGCCTCCGGATCTCTACATCCCCCATCACCAGTGCAGGGGCTCCTACTCTCCCCCGGTATGGCAAACCCTGGGGCTTCGGGGTTTGACAGTAGATGTCTCATGGCAATTATATCTTCAGAAACAACTTTCCTTGCTGTTATTTCTAAGAGAAAAGAAACAAGAAGTAAATGGAAAATGAGATGCCAGATCAGATGAAAATTTACAGCTTCCCATCTTTATCTTTCCACTGACAACTTGTGTGATTTTTAAACCATATGTTTGAGGGAGGTTTTCAGTCCTTGACTTATTCTTATTTGTCTCTTTCAATCCCTGTGAGCAGATCCAGTTTGGCAGCTGAAGCCCACAAATTCCTTCTGGGTTGTGCGCACTAAATTTTATAGGCTACCTATAGGCTTCCACCATCTCTGGAAGAGAGATGTGCATTAGGATTTCTATTGATTTACTTAAATGCCCAAGGACTTAGGTTGAGATTTTAGCATGTGATATTACACTTTCAAAAACAGCACCTCAATATATACAATCTGAATGTGTATTAGGACTAACTGCCTGCCTGACCACCCACTCACTCTAGGTTAATTATTCCTCTCATCTTACTAGAGGAACAGATTTAACTGCAAACTGCTCACCACACGCGCCAAGAAATTTGGATCAAGGTATGATAACTCTTCAGGGATCAAAATCTACCCTGTTTTTGCCAGTCTAAATGGCACAAACAGTTAACTATAATTGTAGAACAAGAGTGGAAACTGTTATGTATACCATTATGGGAGTGCATAGCAGTGTTTGCAGAGAAGGTCCAGGGGGGCAGACTGACAACAGCATTTTTCTGTATGTGTGATAATGTTGCACAAATGGCCAAAAACTGTTTCAAAAGCTGGAATATGAGTCTTGGACATGAGCCCAACTTTAAGGATACTTGGATTTCATTCACTTCTGAAGCAGAAGCGTAATTCCAGGAAAATGGAGCACTATTGTCATAATCTAACATAAGTACATGGCTTTACCCTTTTGGTTTTCATCAGACTGAGATACAATTAGATGTTTATGGGGAAATACAGTACAGTATTGATTAAAAATCAAAGCAGAGAATAGATGTTTCATTTTCTGGCCCTCAGCTTCTACCAACTACAGTATGCCTGGCAATTTAATCCTTGGTAGTTCTGGACTTAAGTTGTTGCTTTTGAATAACAGGTTGGTGTGTTACAAAGTTGCCCTCATCCATGATTTTATTTTGGAGAAAGACACTGACCTGGTATGTCTTACCAAGATCTGGTTGGGCTTAAGGGGGTGTTGATTCCCTTCTTGGAAATGTACTCACATGGTTTTTTTTTTGTTCTGTACCACCTAAGAGCCCAGGGAGAGAAGGAGGGGAGCTCTTTTTACCCATGAGTCTTTTCAAGAAGAGATTGGACAGCCATTTCCCCAAAATGGTGGACGGTGTCCTGCTTGAGCAGGGGGTTGGACTAGAAAACCTTCAAGGTTCCTGCCAACTCTGTTATTCTATGTTCTATGTTCTTTCATTCAGACCACTCTTATAACGAGGTACTTAGTCAAATTGGTTGCTGAAATCAAGATATATCATAATTACAGCACTTCTGTTAATAAAGGAAGTTACTTAATGAAAAAAAAATAAGATAGGGTTAATCTGGCAAGGACTTTCTTGTCAAAACAGACCAGGGCATTGCAGAAAACCTAACTCAGAGAGCTGAGCTAGAAAAATCAATAGGGTGGGGAGATATAGTTGACATAAGAATGCCTGGTGTTGATGTCATGGATGTTTGCTCGGCACCAAATCCTACTGAGTTCTGAAAGATGCTCCTACTGTAGATACAGGATAATAAAATTTTATTTTCTAGCAACATTGTCAAGCCAAGCCAAAGAACTATGTGGAACAATTCATCCCGAGTTTTATTTGGGTGATTTCCAAGAATGTTAAATAGCCTCCCTTCCAGTAATGCACCATTTCTTCTATCTTGTGTCCATACCCCTTTTTCCATACACCAGATATTTGAAGCAACTAGGATAAGCACTTATGGGACAAAGAACACTGAGGTTCACTTCAGGAGGAGAAGATGTGACAGTGGAAATATATGAACTATATGATATCCGGATAGTAAACTAGGTCCTCTGCTGTTATATGGAGATAGATGGATGGTCTATCAAACTTAAGGAAGTTCATGTTGCTGAATTTGTAAATATCAGATAAATCACTCATAAAATCCTATTCAAAGGGAAGAACGTATTTAGTCTGGGTCATACTTCCTGCACTATTACTTGCAATTTTACTGAGATCTGCCATGAATATTAATGGCAGAAAGCTGCTCAGGGGAAGCAAATAGAACTTGCCTTTTTAATCAGTGTGTTTAGAACATCAATGTCTTGCTGATACATCTAGCTAGTCTAACCTACTCTTTACCAACATATGAAGTAGATGACTGTTTTCTCCACAAAACCTTTAAATATTTAAGGACAACCAATTTAGCTGTATTCTGTGCGATTTATATACATTTAGAAATTAGGAGTATTGTAGTTAATTCAGGTCCTTGCCAATATAACTGCACTTCAGACTAAACTCTTACATATTTTGAAATGACTCACTTGTTCTACTGAAAATTCTGTACCAATGAGGAACTTAGAAATTAAAGTTCTGTTTTATCCAGGCAGTGTATAGATTAAACAAACAGAACAAATGATAAGCGTGTCCTGCAGCCCTGTAGTTAAATAAGGATACAACAGATAGAAACAGGGATGGGGGAAAAGGGATTATTAGCTAGTGACAAGCAGAAGAGATGCACCCATGCATATAGTATGCATCCAAGTATCCAGTAACTTCCCTTACCTCTGAAAGCTGAACCATGGCTTTTCAATTCCATTCTAAAACACTGTGGAGGCATTCTTTATTTTTAGATCATTTAAGGTGTTATTTCTGCCTTTTAAAACCATGACATAAAGCCTTCTCAGGGAATATGAAGGATGATTTCCTTCTGCTAAGGTCAGCAACAGAGATCCTTTTACATATTCAACCTGAGAGGTGTGGATGACAGAATTGTACTACTGGGGCTTTTTGTTAACAGCTCCCAGAAGAGCTAATGAGAAGCTCCACACTCCTTGTCCTTCCTGACATTTTTACATGAAGAAAACCAAAATCCCTTTTTCCATGAATGCATTTTCTATGCTGCTACCTTATGTTCCTGTATTTCTTTGGGAATAGCATTTTCTCTTTTTTTGCCTTGCTACAGTCAATGTTATTGTTTTAGGACTTTCCTGCTTATTATTTTTTCCTGCTTATTTATTTATTTTCCCTGATGGTAAGATGCTCTGAGATTCTATTTGGTCGAAGACAATATTGTATTTTAGGAATGGCATCCGGGGACATATGTATGTTCATAGGTTCAGTGCTTTCATATGAAGCAAATTGCTGACTAGAACTCTGGGTATTCCAAGGGACATAGTGGATGATTCTAATTTTACCTAAATTTAACATTATGTCTAAAAGACAAGGGGGAGCCAAAGCATATGGAACTCTGAGGTAAAATACTGATGCAATATACTTCTGCCAGAGGAACTAGCTAAATTAACTTTTTCTCCTGGGTGCTCTGCATGTCAGGGTTCCAAGTTCCAATGAAATCAAAACTCTCTGGAACCATTTCCCCTCTTGGCACTTCAGGGCTCCACTGCAGATATATGGATGTCAGCCCCAGAATTTCCCAACTAGCCATGATATTGCTAAGAATTTTGAGAATTAAAGTCAACAGAACACAGTGAGGTCTAGGTTAGTGGATCCTGCAGCAGCTTCTATATCAACTAGATACTACAATAAGAAGAGGCATCATAATCCTTGGTTCATGTTTTTGTCTTTCTATATAAATAAATAGATAGTTGACAGGGAAACAGATATACAGATATAGATATACTGTATAACATGTGTTTTCACTATATTTATTAGTTAAGACTGTGTATTTTATATTCTTGACCTCTACATTCTGAATAAAGAATAACCTCTTTAATTTGGGAATGAATGTGAACCAGGGGTGGGTTCCAGATTTTCCTACTGCCAGTTCACTCAGGGACGCACCACCGTGGGTTGCGGGTGCGCGCGCGCATGCGCAGTACACAAAAAAGCTTCTGCCCATGTGCAGAAGCAAAAAACAAGATGGCGGTGCCTATGGCGCCACCGAGAGAACCGGCTCGGGGGCGTGGCAGGCCTGGGTAGCTGCCGGTTCCAGCAACCCAGGCCGCCAAGTTACTACCGATTCTATAGAACCGGTCTGAACCAGTAGGAACCCACCTCTGATGTGAACCACCAGAGTCACTGGGAGTTAGGCAGCATATAAATTTAAGAGATGATGATGAAGTGGAGCCATGTTGGTTGCCATTATCAACCTTAGTAAACTGAAACAGATATCAAAAAGAAGCTTCCAGTTGAAGGTTAGCATTTTCCCCCAAGATACTAAAACCAGTTCAACAGGGGAGATGATCACCAAAGAGGTAGTAATATCTATACATTTTGACATGTTCAGTCAAAGATCAAAAAGTCATCTGTCTGGGATGCTTTTGTTGGAATTCCTGCAAGGGAAGATGGGTGGATTTGAAAACATGACTAATATTTCCAGAAACGGTTATTGTAGGATTCTATGAAAATATCCAATTTTATAGAACAAAAGGGCAAGTTCCCCATTAAGTAACTGTAGCTTTCTCCATCATTTCTAGAATTATTTCTAATCAGTTTCTTATTCCATCTAGCATTAAAAATGCATGGAAGCTGTTTTCTCAAAGGGGTGTACATTGGGACAATGTAGCACATATTGTAAATTTTAATTTTCTGTTTGGGTCAAGCATTTTCATTGGTCAGTTAAATATTAAGAATCTTTGGCTTCTAAACAATTGTTTCCAAACAACACACACACACACACACACACACACACACACACACACACATACACACACACACACACACCATAAGTCAAAGTGCATGTACTGGATACCTAAGAAAGTTTTAAAACTGCATCATCTTAAGCTGCAGGCCAATGATAGCTACCGAAGCATTTAAAACTTGGGTAATACAAGTAATACTGGCCATCAGTGGCATGGTAAGGGAGAACAGTGGGTATGGTAATCGCAAAGGTATTTTTCAAAAGCCAACTGGATTTTGTTTTTCCTTGAAGACATTTTGCTTTTCATCCAAGAAGCGTCTTCAGTTTTTTCAGTCCAGTTGCCTTTTGAAGAAGCACTTTGGGACAACCATGACCTCGATGTCTGAGAATCTCCATAGACAGTGGGATGGTTGTCCCCTGTTGTAGGCAATAAGGGGTATATTATTTGATAAGGCTATCAGTGACAGGTATGGAGTTGTGTTGCTGTTGCCAACAAATCAGCAAGCCGTTTGATAGTCAGCAGTGTGGCTAGTGAGAAAAATGAAGCAGTGTGCGTTAGTAGTGCAATGATAGGGCCAGCATAGATTTTGTGGTTGCTGCTCAGTTCCCTGATCCTCTCTGGATGTCTATTTTAGTGAACCATTCTTGGACATGTCCAAATTACTTAACTGATAGCTTTCAAAAAGTTGGCATTGAGATTATATGACAATCTCATATATAATTCATTCTTTGACAAAGTGACTAAATTAGTAGACCAGCGAAATGCTGTGGACATAGTATACTTAGACTTCAGCAAGGCATTCAACAAAGTAGACCACAACCTACCTCTTGGTAAACTTGAAAAATGTGGGATAGACAGCATCACCACCAGATGGATTTGTAACTGGCTGACAAATCATAGTCAATGAGTAGTTCTTAATAGTACTACATCTACATGGAAGGAAGGAAGAAGTGGAGTACCACAAGGTTCCATCTTAAGCCCAGTATTCTTCAATATCTTCATAAATGACTTGGATGAGGGAATAGAAGGAGAACTCATCAAATTTACAGATTACACTAAGCTAGCAGGAATAGCCAACACCCCAAAAAGATCTTGACAGACTTGAACAATGGGCCCTATCCAACAACATGAAATTTAATGTGGAGAAAAGCAAGTGTCAACTTGCAAAAATTTCAAGTTTTACATGTAGGCAGGAAAAACCAAAGGCACAAGTACAGAGTAGGTGAAACCTAGCTCAAAAACAGTAACTGTGAGAGGGATCTTGGAGTCCTAGTGGACGATCACTTAAATATGAGCCAGCAGTGTGCAGCAGCAGCCAAAAAAGCTAATACAATCCTTGGTTGTATAAACAAAGGCATAGAATCAAGATGTTGAGACTTTGGAAAAAGTGCAAAGAAGAGCAACTGGAGAAAAGAAGGACTAGGGGTGACATGATAGCAGTATACCAGTGTTTGAGGGGCTGCCACAAAGAAGAGGGGGTCAACTTATTTTCCAAAGCACCAGAAGGCAAGACAAGGAACAATGGATGTAAACTAATCAAGGAGAGAAGCAACCTGGAATTGAGGGGAAACTTCCTAAAAGTGAGATCAATTAACCAGTGGAACAGCTTTCCGTCATAAGTTGTAGGGGCTTCATTACTGGAGGTTTTTAAGAAAAGACTGGCCAGCCACCTATCTGAAATGGTATAGGGTCTCCTGCTGCAAGGAGAGCTGGAAGACCCCCAAGGTCCCTTCCAGCTTTATTCTGATTGATATTACAGTGCACTATACCTTTCATTGCTTATTCATTGTTGTAAAAGATATGGGAGAGATTAGCACAGAAGACGTTATTTCTGGTGAAAGCCTGTTGTAGTTTGAGATGCATACAAATTACCAGTCAAGTAATAAAGTGCTTGGCTAGATACTTAAAGTAATATCAGCTGTGGCTATCTCCAATATAATGTGGATGAGAATTCTGTTATGTCATGTAAAAATTTGCACTCACTCTGCTAAATGGATGCGCTTAGTGCTGTATGGAATCTGTCAGGAGCCTCTCTCTATGTTCAAGACAGTACTAATGCAATGTGATGACTTTACCCTTCATTGTACATTAACAGTTTGAAGATGAAGGGTTGTGCTGTCTCTTAAGGAAGGCTGAGTGCACTGGCTGCACAAGCCAGTGATTTTATAGCTGGGAGCAACGAAAGGCAATTTGGACTGTTCATGAATCCTGCTGCTTTAGCTCTAGGCCTCTGCAGGATTTGACACTGGTTCATGTCTGACCGAGATAGGATGGAATGACAAAATATTTGGCTGCTAAGCAATAAAGATTCATTTCAAAGGTAGAAAATGTATGGACTGGGAAAACAGTATCATATGGTAGACATCCAAATTCCCTTATTCCTAAATGAAAAACAACCTAGAAAGTTTAGAATGAAAACTTAGTAGTTAAAATTTATTATTAATAGGAGATTGCTAGGAGGGTACGTGATAGAAAGAAATTTGGTTGCACAGGTCTGTAAATGGAAGAAATTCAATGGGAAGAGGAATCTATGGAACTGGCTTCTCCACATCACATCAGCCAGTCCCATTTGTTGAGGCAAGGAAGGTATACTGCAGACCTGTCAGTCAAAGAATTTTGACTGGCAGGGTCTAAAAGGAGGGCCTTCTCTGCCACTTCCCCTACAGAGATGCCTCTTGGCCTTCCACAAGGGGATCAAAACTTGGCTGCATGTGGCCTTGTGTGGGGGACACAGAGGTCCACCCAACCATGGGTCTGGTTGGCCCCATGAGAACCTGTTTTAACAACTGCTAATTCCCATCTTGGAATTTTTCACCTTTTGAAATTTTATAATGTTATTTTTATAATTTTACAACTTTTAAATCTTAAATTATTCTGATTTAATGTTAATTTTGTTGACTATATTGTATACCACCCAGAGCCCCTCTCTGAAGATGATGGGTGGTTAAGAAATATTAAACATAAAAAAAGATTTGAGAAAGAGCAAACAGGATTGAGATTAAGAGGTGCATAAAGAGGGTGTTGTTAGACAGCATGGAGAGAGAGAGAGAGAGAGAGAGAGAGGGAGAGAGAGAGAGAGAGAGAGAGACTGGCAGGTTTTTGCAAGCAGCAAAATTGCTCAGTGAGTTAACTGGGAAAAGATTGAGGCTCAAAGAGCCAAGAGGAAAAACATACCAGACAGTTCAGAATGAAGGAAATTCAATCCAAGAGGACCAAGCAATTGAGCACCAGAGAATGAGAAACTGCTATATTACCCAGATGTTGCTGCAGGTATTTTAGCAAAGGAGGAAATTGGTTGGTTTAAATATTTTAAATATTGTTTCGAAACTTTATTCTTCTCTTGAGAAACTGAAATGCAATATCATGAATTTTTCAAGTATTTAAAATGGTGCCACAAAAAGAAGGTTATGACCTCTGTGGCCCAAAATACAGGATTTTAAAAAATGAAGGCGGGAGAAGCGGTGAGCGTCCCTAGCACTGAATGCACTCATGCAAAGACTGAACAGGCAAGTGTGAGGAATGCTTTAATTTGTTTTTCTGCACTGATTAAGTGGCTGAAATGTCTTCTTCCTGACTATGAAATGTCTATGAAAGAAGTTCATAGCAAAACTGAGATTCAGCAAGATAATTATCAGCTACAACTCAATAGCAAATCAGATTACGGTAATGAACATGCAAAGCACAATGAGAAAAAGCCTTTGCAGGTTACCTCAAACTCAGTGATATAAGGGTACATCAGTCATTCCAATGCAAAGATATGAACAGCTGTAGTCTTTACCAAAAATATTTGTATTTTAAGAATTAGAATATAAATAATTGCAAGAATGAGTGACTGATAGCTGTCTTGAGAGATTTTTCTAATTTGTTCCTATGTTTACCTCCAAACCTCTCCATCAAACATCATTCTATTTCATGTGTGTTTTAGAAGAGTTGTCTTCTACACTATTGAGTGCCATTTATGTGCAACCGTGTATTATTTCTTACTGTGCAACCAATGACTTTTCTGACCTAACCTGGATTCCTCAGAGGCACTGCGTGAGGGTTTCCACTGTGGTAATATCACTTGAGGGAAGAGATAATGAGAGTAGGCTTAGACTTTAATTTATCATAGGTTGATATTATCTCCTACTGCTACGCAACAGACTGCACATTTATTGTTAGAGCAGAAAATACTGATCCTCTCTGGCTTTCTGCTATTATGCTGTTATCCCAAATTACAGTAGCAATTTTGTCTGATGAATAGATATGTGTTTGAGTAGCAGCTGCTCAGCATTCTACTTTTTCTTTCTGCACCAATCCCGTTTCAGCAAAAGAATCAGGAAAGAGACACTTTCCAGAAGGGCAACATTCTGAAAACCATACGCTATCTTTTAGCTGAAATGAAGTTGCACCTGGGTATTTTTATACTGCTAGACTGCCTTGTCTCATTATCGCTGTCTTTACCTGTTTCACTAAGCTGGCAGCACTATTTCAGTGAGCATCTGGGTGGATTAGACTAGGGCTATCATAACTGGGGTGCATAATTCTTATTGATGTGTTCTTCTTTGCCACCATTTAATTGTCACCTGTATTTTGCATAACAAATATGGGAGTCCTAGGTTAGATTTTAATCTGACCAAAACAAGGAGAGTATTTACTATTTTTTCAAAGTAAGATACTAAAATATCTATAGGTTAAAGGGTGAAAGCTATGGACAATTTAGGTGGGAAATTTGGTGAAATGTCTCTATTTGTGATGACCTTAGATAGCAAAAATTATCCTTGTAAAATCAAGATGGGCAAGATACAAGGGTATGGTTATAAATTTATAAAAGACTAGGCTGCCAATGTGCCAATTCTTTCAGTGTCAAAATGAAAGTTTTATGTATTCAAGAAATAAAAAATAAAACAATATTAATAAGCAATAAATATATTAAATAGTATTTTGGACTAACGGCAGGCAAAGCAATCAGGTAATTGCTTGGTATTTCATTGTTAAGTAGTTAACACAGAGACTTTAGATTAAATACATCTGCAGTATGCAATAAATAATTCTCTAGACTGTCTGCAGGAAAACTAGGAAAATAAATAGATAAAACAATCCAATAGCAAAAAAAGAAGGAAAAAATGTTTTCTCTCCTTAATTTAGCAAATTAAAAGAAAACTGAATTCTCATTTCAGGATTTGGATAATCATCAAAAAATGTCAAGCAAAAATAAGATTACCTTCTCCCTTTTTCTTCTTGTGCTCTGGGAAGATGGTGTAGAGAATAACTTCAGTAGACCTGATAAACCCGAATACTATAATTACAAATTATTTTAATGTCTCAAAATTAATCTATTTATTTCATAGTCAACAACCCAAAAGTAAGACTAGGAAAGTTAACATAAAGATTGATCTTCATTTATTACTATTTTTGCAGCTTTTATCGTTAGATAATGTCCACAATTAACAGAAAAGTGAAAGCACTGCCTTTACCAGGGATGTTTGCAGATGCTTACCATTCAGGTGTCTTACCTGAGTATCAATAATAAACAGGCTTCTCTTGTGTGTTTAACTACGTGAAATGGGAAGTTCTCTTTTCAGTTGCAGTCTATGTTTAACAATAATGTTGGGTTAGGGTTGTGAAGATATTGTATATAATATCTGCATGGAGACTGCAACCTGTTTCCATGTCCTACATACTATATGCTTAGTGTTTCATCTATCAGACCAAAACGACCCCACTTCCTTCTTAATCATTTGCATGACTGGCTTGTATTGCCTCAAGTTAAGGAGAGGAAGAAAGTGAATGGGTTCTAGGTTCAGCTAAGAAATATCTCCCATCAAAAAGAATCAACAGGTTTTCCACTCTAGTTAATATGTAATTAATGAGTAACCTGATTAGCATAATCGACCTCCAATGCTGCCTGAATTCTTAATTGTTTTAGTTTAATTAGTTCTTAAGTAGTTATAAGGAAAAATGATGGATAAGAAGAAATCTAATCCAATCCAAATTCCAAGAGACATGAGTATTGAAAAAAAACTAGGGAAAAATTAT
Organism: Thermophis baileyi; assembly: GCA_003457575.1. Taxonomy (NCBI): domain Eukaryota; kingdom Metazoa; phylum Chordata; class Lepidosauria; order Squamata; family Dipsadidae; genus Thermophis; species Thermophis baileyi. Next base: position 152,766 of record QLTV01001530.1, read on the forward strand.
CGTATATTTCATTGACCAATTGGTAATTAAACATAGATATTTTCTCTCTCATTTCTGCCTTATCACAGCCCAAGTTGCAGTTCTATTTATGTTTCTGACCTAGTTTTTGGCTTCCTCCTCCAAACTAGCCTCCTTTACCTTCATTCTCTCTCTCTTTTTACCATGTGATTTTTAAAGCTAGCTATATTATAATCTGAGTGTTAGTAGATCTAGAAACTGCTTTTTATCTTTCCTACAATCTTTGTTTAAATTTTAAATTAGATTTATTTGTTGCCCATATCACTTTGAAATGACCCTGGGTGGTGTACAGCATTAAAATCATAAAAGATAAGTATTTCTAAAACAATGAAGTGGGATTACAATCTATATCTACCTTTTATTTCCTGGATCCTGCAGTTCAACTATTGCACTTAAATTATACTTTCCTATTTTTCACCAATTTCCCTGCAACAACTGAGTTGCATCAGTATAAGGAATCTTTGGACAGTCTTTTACACAAACAGAATAAGAACATGCCCACTGAATACTGAATCTGATAACTAATCAAGTACAACATCTACATGTAGATCAAAGTGATTAAACAAATTTTAAAATATATTGTAAAAGTATATGCAAGTCTTACAAAAGTAGTATCCTAGTATGATTTTAAAACTCTCTGTAACACATAGACAAAGTGGCATCTTCCTATTCCACCTTTATATTCCTGTGCTGTATTTTGTGATTTGGGTTGTCCATTTATATTTTCTGCTACCTGTTATAAGGTTTTGCCCCTTCCAGTTATTTTATCCATTTTTGAAAATAAAATGTTTTGACCTTCCCATGTGCTCCAAATAAGGGTTCCTTTGGTAAATTCAATCTTGAGCCATGTCATAATTGTTTGACAGGAAAGAACCCCAGAGGAGGAAGCTAAGCATCAGATTGTATAATTATGTGCAATTTGGAAGGAATCAATCTCTTTGGGAAACACACTGGCTAAAGTGGAGATGATTGTAGACTTGCTGAATATAAGCAAGAATGCATGCAATTCCCTGGTCTGAGCGTGAACAAGAAGAATAAACTAGATCATGGGTGTCAAACTCGCGTTGTCACAGCAGCATCATGCGACATATCGGGAGTTTTTCCCCCTTCGCTAAACTGGGTGTGGGCGTGGCCAGTGCATGATGCATCTGGCCCGTGGGCCACGAGATGGCCAAATACAATGAAGAGATTAGGACATTAACAAAGAAAAATGCCTGATTTCTTGCTCAATACTAATAAAAGAAATGGTAGCAATTGATACAATAGTAATTTTTGAAATACTAATAGTTTTAATGTCCTAGAAAGTGTCTGGCTAGTTCTCACATCTATGCTAGAAATTAATGCCCTTCTCTACACAATTTCTATGGTAAAGATAAATCAGGCTTTGTAGGGTTACCATATTTCAATGTTTGAGACTTCAGAGAAGGGTTGTTTATCAGTTATGGTTCCTGTAATCATTCTTCTCACCACAGCTAACTGGGCTTGAAACAGTGGATCCAAAGCAAAAAAGACCAGTTTTTGTAGTATGAAATCAGAAATCTAATTATCACCAAATCAGTGCCGGTTACATGAAATCAAAACATTTTGTCCTAAACCAGTTATGTGGTATGAAATCGATATTTTCCGTATATAAACCAATGATCTCTTTAATACATATTTCTCAAGGAAAAAAACAAAACAGAGGCCCAAACCAGCCCAAACAACGTTAAAGGATTATACATGGTAATACAGATGTATAATTCAATTACTGGACTTCTTGTAATCCTATCATATTCACCTTAGTAAAACTTGTGAAAAAGTACTCTGAAAATCACTCTTGGAAAATAATGACTTTTCTAACTGCCAAAGAATCCAACACATTGTTGCCTCTTTCCTCTCTGCAAAGGTAGGCAGAAACAAGAATGATTTTTTAAAAATGTAACTCAGGTCACTTGGAGGCATATCTGAATTTCGCTGGTTGAATATACCAAGGGATTTTGTGGCACTATGCCTCTCCCAACCCCAAAATGCCAACTCTGTTTCAATGCTGCTTTTTTTGTGGTGTGATGATAGTACATGACTCATGTTGCGAATAAAATCACAATTAATTATCGCTTAAGAGCAATCTTTTCAGAATAAACTCCTTGCACAATCTAGTTCATATATATATATATACACAAACGTATCTCCCTCTCCCTCTTTTGCCCCCCCTTTCAAAGGATGATACTTCAGAATGGCAAAATATTCCTTGACACTTGCATAGCACAGATTTTTATGAATTAATTTACTAAAAATTTTATATGTGACACTTTTTGGAATATTTTATACAAGAAAATAGAAACCATGGAAGATAAAAACAACTAATACAAAATAAAATAAAGCAACAAAAGCAGTTTTTGGGGATATCCAAGATTTGAAAAAAAAAAACCTTAAAAAAAAGAATTAATTATTAAAAAAGAAGGGGAAGTGGAAAATCATGTCATAGAATCTGAGCATGGACAAAGCATGTTAACTGATTATTGGACAGAGGAGCCTAGAAAGCATGGTACTGAATGAAATGGATTACTTTGGAAGTAGGAGTACTCCATAGTCCATGGGGTGGGGCAGATCTCACTTGTAAGATAGGAGAAGAGAGGAGAGGAGAGGAGAGGAGAGGAGAGGAGAGGAGAGGAGAGGAGAGGAGAGGAGAGGAGAGGAGAGAAGAGAAGAGAAGAGAAGAGAAGAGAAGAGAAGAGAAGAGAAGAGAAGAGAAGAGAAGAGAAGAGAAGAGAAGAGAAGAGAAGAGAAGAGAAGAGAAGAGAAGAGAAGAGAAGAGCTCTATTTTCTATTATTGCTATGCCAGAACACTTAAAAGGTATCAAAGTTTATATTCTTATTGCAGACATGGATAAGAACACCTGAATAAAAGCAATGCCTAAGATATCTACAATTCAAATCTTCAGGAATTTCAGATTTAACAAATGAGCAGCCAGAGCTGTTCCATCTAAAATAAGTTATCCAATATCTAGCTTCCATTAAAAATCTGATGTTGAATTTTCAAAAACAGGTCCTTGCACAATTGATTATTTCACATAAATTTGGCAGTAATAGGGTAAGAATGGTAAGGTTCATCTTATCAGGAATGATAACATGGGAAGCATTCTTTACTGATGGCACCACTTGTGTATCTAGCAAATAGTAAGAGCTATGAATTTGAGCTTTCAGAGTAAATACAATTATTTCAAGATAAATTGCTTACTTAATTCCAACATAACATATCCACAGCATTATTTCAACCTTGTCAATAGTCAATTAATTTTGAATTTGCATGCCCCATCGAGTACAGTCTTCAGACAGTGGTTCTGTAATGTATGTAGTACACTACATATTGAGATTCTGTGTCTTTTCTAAGGCTGGCTGAGTCCAATTGTTCAAAATGGAGAAATATATTTTGTTTATTGATTTACTGTCATTTCTTCAAAACACTTTCCTTCTTAAATACATCAGTCAGGTATAATAAATAGATTCTATTTCTTTATTGATTTATTATAACCATAGCTATATATTCAGTCTCTAGGGTATATGTGTGTCCTATGTTTGTCTGTATTAGTGTGTTATTTGATCTGCTATACACTTTAGTTCATGTTTACTAATTTCTCTACTTTTTAAAATTTTTAAATCACAACAGCCTTACTTGCTGAGGTGAAGACCCCATCTAATCCTACATAATGTGTCCATCATCAGTATTAGCCACTAATATCCATAAATTTGCCTAGTCCTCTTCTAAATTGGTAGCTATATTTGAAGTTAGCATATTCCATGGTTTAAATTACATCACATTTAGTCTCATTGGATGACTTTGAATTATAATAATCTGAAAGTGGAAAAAGAACTTCTCTTTAATATTTTTTCACATCATGGATAATTTTATCTTAATATGTTTCTCTTTTAATTGCCTTTACTCTAAATTAAACTTTTTCTTACAAGGGAACTGCTCTAATAATTTGAATTATTTCTTCTAGCAAGTTTTCCAGCTGCCTAATTTTTTGAGGTTTGTTAACTAGAATTAACCAGATCAGAATTTATTGTAGAGTATGGTTGGGAAAGAAAGAAAGAAAGAAAAGCGAATGTTAGCTCATGATATATTCGTACAAGGTTTATATAAATGCAATGCCATTATATACAATTGTTTTTAATTCTTCCTATTAATTCCTAGCATAGGAATTATGCTAGGAATTCTTAAATAAAATTTAAAACTACATACTGAGTTGACATTCTCACTGCAAAATCCACCATGACTGGGGAGCCAACACTGAGGAAAAGAATCAGTCAAATTCTTAGCTACAGTACATTATATGTACAGAAGGAATTTAACTCCCTGTGGCTAAACATGCAGCTGGATTGACAGGCTCACAGGCAGCAGAAAGGAAAATGCTAATCTCCTTTCATCCCCCCCTCCCAATCTATTTACAGAAGTTGGGATCAAACATGATGGAGAGTAGAATAAATAAGAACCCTATGGAAGACAAAAGTATATTTCTCCATTATACCTACTAAGCTAGGACAATGGAACTGGGAAATTTTAGACCCTGGACTTTTTGAACAATTGAATGGCTAGCTTGGAAATATGCAGTTTTGTTGATTAAAATGTGACTTCCACAAAATGTCATTAAAATAATAAAATGACTATCTGTTATAATATACTACATAACGTTGTCCATGGGGTCGCGATGGGTCAGACACGACTTCGCAACTAACAACAACAACAAATATAATATAATATACCTGTCAGCAAGCATAATCAAAAACTGCTACACTCCGGATTTGAGGTCCTGGATTTTAGCACACTTGGCCAAAGTTTTCTGCATTACTCAGGGTGGGGTGGGGTGAGTGTGTAGCCAAATCGGCAAAGCTGTTATAATAAAACTAGTCCAGAGGTCCTTGGCCAGACTTTCCTCAATTTATCAGTACTACTGGTAAGCAAGTCCAAGCAACAGTGGTGCAGCTATACAGTCTTTTGGGCTTGGTTGTATACACTTCATAGCAATTTATGGAGTCATGTGGAAAACTTTTAAATATCTAATTCAGGAAGTTCCAATTCTGACCCTTGATAACCACATTTGTTCCCAAATGAATGAATTAAGTTTCCTTCTAATGAGGTAGAATATTTTGTGATACTCATAGCCCCAATTTGCTACTAAATGTTTTCTCATAAAAATTGGGAGACCCGGCAGAGGAAAAATAATCTTCAAATAAGGGAGTGTGAAAGACATTTTTATTAAAGAGCACACATATCCTTCTCACATAGTCTTCAAAAACATAACAAACAAACAAACAAAAGCAAAAAGGAAAAAAAGAAAATAAAAAGAAAAGAGACTTGATTTCTATTATCTGGGAAGCACTTCTGAGTTCAGTGATTGAAATATTTCCACTGGCCCATGAATAATTATCTCTATCCTGAGTGCTTGCCAGCATGATGCATCTTCATTTCATTAAGGGGACAGGACTGGAATTGGCAATGGCAGAATTCATTTATCACATTTTAATAGAGAGGCAGCCTGGGAAGGTGGGACTAATGAGATATTTCTAAAGATATTAGCTGCCTTCTATTAGGAGGCTGTCTCCTGCATAGAGAGTACAGCTGGTGATGGATTGGGGAGGGCACAGCCCCTTGAGGTTCCCTCCCTGCCACTTTTCCCTTTTTGGCCTTGCAGCATATGATCACTTTTTGATTATTCATCTGTAGCTCAAATAGGAGACTACTAGTAAGTGGCTCTGGAATGTAAGCCTAAAGAGGTTTCAGGAGTGATATCTGTGAATGGAAGAGGATACAAATCTTTTAGACATTCAGCTCTGAAGCCCTGTAATCTTTTAACTAAATGCCAACAGCTGGATAAATCACCAAAGAGTATTTAGTTAGCAGCAAGACTAAATGTGTGTAAACAGCTTAAACAATTTAATTTCTAGGGATTCTAGTGAGATATGAAACCTAAAAAAATGATAAATCTAATCTGTAGCCTAATACAGATTAACAAAGCATCACCAAAAGGCCAACATACAATTGAAAATATTGATAACAGAAGATGGGGACTGTACTGATAAAGGAGAATTTCGAAGCACATATGAAGAGTGTATAGAATAACTCTATTCCCATTTTTTTTGGGGGGGGGAGTCCATTGCATAGTCAATGGTCTATGGTGCATTTTCTCTCAAATTTCTTTTAAAAATACCTGCAATGTCTTTCCTTTTCCTGGTTTGTGAATTAGCTTCTATTTGAATCACCGAATCACTGCTTTGGTTTGATTATTTGATTAGTAAAATCAATTAAGAAAATCAAGTTAATTTGATTCCAAACCTCAGGTTAATCTAATATGATTTTTTCCGGTCAATTTTTCATGCACAGAAATCCTTTGGAAATTTCAGACTGATTTGGAAAGATCAGATTTGATTACTCATTTTTACTTTTTGAATTGATATGGAAAGTCAAAATAAATGCTTTGTCCAGAGTTGCTGAGAGTATATAAATTTAATAAATTATTACCAGTAACATCAGATATGGTAACATGATTCAATTAATTTTTTTCCAATTTTATTTTAAAAGTTGGTTGATTCAGAGTTTTAGTCAAATCACCATCAAATTCGTTATTGGAAATGAGGTTTTTCAAAAGCCTTTCTCTCTCTCTCTCTCTCTCTCTCTCTCTCTCTCTCTCTCTCTCTCTCTCTCTCTCTCTCTCTC
>QLTV01001530.1:159888-170983 GCA_003457575.1 Thermophis baileyi
TTATTCTATTATCTATCATCTATCTGTAGCTATATTTATATATCTATCTATCTATCTATCTATCTATCTTTCTATCATCTATCTATCATCTATTTATTTACAAGACTGCAATGAAACATTACTATCATCTGACAGAATCTGCAACACTCAGCTAGGCAAATGGCCACCAGCTATTTGGCATAGTCATGTGTTCAAGGCCTTTTAGAAGGTTGAAAGGCTGGGTGCGGCTCTCACCTTGATTGGTATGATGTTCCAGAGGGTAGGAGTGATGGCAGAAAAGGCTCTTCTTCTGGACTCCACCAGCTGAAATTCCTTGGCTGATGGGGCCACAGCATGTCCCTTCCGCCCATGCTGATAAGGTGGGCTAAACCCATTGAGGGTGAGCCAGTTTCTCAGATAGCCTGATAGAAGTAGTGCACTGTGATTTGACAGTGGGCTGAGAGTAGCGGGGGGGAGTGGGGAGTGTTGCTGCTTATGCTGGATGGTTTCTGTGTCTTGGGGAACAGCATGGGTGGGAGTTAAGCAATAGGGAGACTGGCAGAGGCTGAGGCCAGACAAAACATTTAAATGGTGAATGGTAGAGGCATGTTGGAAGCTGGGATATATAGATAATTTCTAGTTTAGACTACACCCAGCACTCCCAATCAGTCCTTATACAAGTAGTCCTCACCAACTGCAGTTGAGACTTGCAACTCCATGATTGCAAAATGAAATATCATGTGACCATATCAACTTATGGTCGTGAAGAAAATCACCTGTGATTATTAAGCATGATATCACGTGAGCATGACTTTTTTACCAGCTTCCCTGTTTATCTTGCTTGCCAGAAGTCAGCTGTATGGTTGCAAATTATGATTTCATGACCATGGGGCACTGCAATAATTGTAAATGCATGTAGATTGCCAAGTGCCTGAATCACATGACCACAGGGATACGGGAACGGCTCCAACTTTGAGGATGAGTCACAAGTCTCCTTTTTAAGCATCTTTTCAACTTAGAACAGTTGCTGAATGAACAGTTGGTAAATGAGGACTACCTATATCCAAATCAGAGCAAACACACATACTTAGCACAGCTAGCAAAATATAGCTTGTTGTTTATTTATTAAACACCAGCAAACTTTTAAAAAATCAATTCACAAAACCGAATAAAAGCCAGGCTTAAAATCAGACAGAATCATGAACAACAGGCAATCATTTACACTACCTTTAAATCAAAAGGAAGAGAACTTTCCAAAGGACTGCTAACAATACTGCGGATAAGTAACATGGACAACTTCTTCAACTACTAAACACTATAATGATGCCCATATAAAATAAGCACTAGCAGCTCCATAGCATAACTTATTTTAATGGGAAGATTTTCTGGAGTAGATTTTAGGTTAAATGGGAGTTGTGAAAATAGTAGTTCCCAAATGATATGTTTTATGGCATTCTCATTTAAAATCCAGAACTGAAAAAAATATTTTTTGTTATTAGCAGTAAAAATACTGTAATTTTACTACTTTTACATATTTATTAAACTTAACTGTATTTAAAAATAAACCTCTGCATTATACCATGTTCTTTCTTCTTTCTTCTTGTCAATTATTTTCAATGGCAACATTCCATCTAGCTCTTTTTATTTTCTTTTAAAAGTCTTCCAGTTATACCTAACGAAATTTTCTAGTTACATGGATGAATATAGCATAGTTCCACCATGTTTAGTTTGCCATTGGTTCCTGATTGAATAATTCCATCAATAAGATCTGATTTCTTATATAATCAAATGTCTTGTATTTTAACAACATTTGTATTTTAACAATATTTGTATTTTTAAAGACTTACAATAGGCATAGTCTTCCTCAAAGTTATTTCAAATGGATTTTTTTAATACTTCTAATTGACATCCCTCTTGAACAGGAATTACTTTTTTACTACAGCTGTTGATTTAAGTTTTTGGCTGAGAATTTTGGTTCTTCTTTATACATTTAGAAAATTAGGTTTGGAAACAATTTGTGTTTTATAATTGATGACTTTCCATTATTCTCTATTGCTGCAATGTAGTTATGTTCTGTATTTGCAGCTACAGCTCCCCAAGGAAAACAATACTGGATTTTTATCTCTGACACTCTGATAAACTGATGTATATGCTGGGACGTTTGCTTTATATTTCCTGCTTTGAGTACCAAGTATGCTACACTGTGATTTAACGAAGAGTATTATTTCTGGGTTTTATTCCATTTCCCCCCCGAGTTGTTCTTATACAACCTGTAGCCTAACCAGGACATAACTATAACCCTGTGTAACTCAAGGCAATAGAGATCCTCTATAGCAGGGGTGTCAAATTCAAGGCCCGCCAGGTGCTTAGATCTGGCCCACAGGGCTGCCCTGGAAACAGTGAAGGACCATCCCGCGGTGCCTCTGCCAGCAAAAATGGAGCTCATGAGGGCCGCGCGCCCCTCCGAGCTCCGTTTTTGCTGGCAGAGGATTGCAAGAGGCCATCACAGCCGAAAGCAGAGTTCCGGAGCCCGTTTTCGCTGGCGCAGGTCTCGGGCCACCACAGGCACTTCCTCGACATGAGTGACATCATACTGGCCATGCCCCCTGGCCAGGCACCCCCAGCCCCTCTGAGGTCAAACACAACCCTCATGCGGCGGCCCTCAATGAAATTGAGTTTGACACCCCTGCTCTATAGTGTGGGAGTTCTGATGCCTTGGCCAGTCCAGGCTATGGCTGTTGAAGAGGGATGAGAAAGGAAAGAGGAAAATCACATGGCTCTCTTCTTCATTCTATACAGCTCCTATACTATTATGATATCTTATTGAGGCCCCATGCAATCATGTTTACTGAAAGCATGGAAGAACCCATGACAGGCAGGTACCTATGCACCCCAAGCTAGAGGAATCCCCTATTGTGTCTTTGGCTACTTATTCTGCTTTTCTTTTTATTATTATTTTTGCTTGTCTTCCATATTTGCTTTACACTTGATCTGTATCTGTTTTGGAGATCACAATGTAACTTTAACTGACTGACAGATTCTAACTGCTTTGCCCATGGTCAAATCCACATCTTTTCTAAGAGTCTTTTTTGTAGTTTTGAATCTACATTTCTTCTTATCTTCTTTATTATAAACTCAGTAAGGTATACAAAATTGTAATCCTGGCTCAACAACTTGAAATTAATGAGAAATTCTTCAAAACATTTAGCTTATTTCTGAAGTCTTTTGAAGAACTTAATTATAGCATTCACTTGTTTTTTGGCATGTGATATTCTGCAGAGTCTTATAAAAGAATGAAATAGTTTGTCCTCTTCCATTAGTTTGATTGCATGCTATTAAATACAGGCATAACCTCATTTTTATCTGTGTTCAAGATTATTGTTTATATTTAAACAATATACATATCTATTTACGCTGATTTCGACTGGCTACTATTAAGTTTCAAGTACTTTGTTTTCAGCATTTTTCTCTTTCCTGTCTGGTTCCCTAGACAAAGTATCATATGCTGTTTTCCCAATGAAGAAGCAATAAAGTTTTGACCTGTAAAGGCTTCATGGTCATAGTTACCATATGTTTTATTGTGCCCTAATTTCTTCATAGGTGACCTTTCTAAAGGTGCCCTTCCATATTTAATTCAGCAAATACCAGTAGCTACTTATAAACAGGCCTCCCCCCCCCCCGTCATCACTAGTTTGGAATTATGATCATGGAACTTATGCTTGTGACCTTCCATGTTGATCTTCTAGCTAAATGAATTTCCTTCCCTCTTCATTTGCAGCAATGACGATGGCAACAATGAACTGTTTATTTGTTATTTATATTTTGGACAGTTTCCTGTTGTTCTGTCTATGACTGATGCTAACAATGAGGCCGAAAAAGAAGCAAATGCAAATAAAACAAATTAATTGAAAGTTTAATTGACACAAACATGAGAAATCAAACAAAAGAAAAATATTTTTTTAAATTAACAACTTAAAATTTGTCTTAATGTTTTGGGACTCATGTTAAAACCAGGTGGAGTGTATTTCTCAGTTTATTTATTTATTATTGATTAGATGTATTTCCAGGTTTATTTAACTTGCATATAATGTTTGCATGGCATATGTACTATTCCTAGTGAGTGGCTAGTCCAAAGTTTCTCAGAGAGGCTAGATAGCTGAGGATGGATTTGAGGCCTTCCCATTTCTAGTTCAACATGCTAGTGATTATTTTATGTCAGTTTTTCATTTGGGAGTGCTACAATACTGCAAATGGAGGTTTATTTAAAGCAAGTTCTTCTGTAGCTCTTCATACCTAGAAAGTAAATAAGAAGTAATCCCTTTTATAACCAGGCCACAAATTCTTAGGATTTGAAACATTTAAACTATCTTGTTTTAAATATTAAAAACATTGAAACCAATGCAAATCTTTATGATTATGATACAATCATAATTTAGGGTATTGGTTAGCATCTTAGATGCTGCATTTTTCACATTCCAAAATTTTAGGATAGCCTTCAAGAGCAGTCACATATTAAGAAATTGTAATAGTGTAGCCATCATGAAACCAAGCCACAGTTAATTGTAAAAGTTATGTGTTGGGCAAAGCTAGGTGAAATTGTAAAAAAATTATAACCATTATTAAAAATGTAATAACATATCAGGTAGGTTTTGAGTGAAAAAGAAATGTAATCCTATCACCAGAAGGGTTCTATTGTTAGAAAATAATTATGTACAGTGTAGCCTTCATGGTCAAAAAGGCTACTTTCTGATATGTCTCCCCTAACTTTGTTCATTAGCATAACAATGAGCATCTCTATATGTACCTGGCAAGGACAAGCAAGTCAAATAAAACATTTAATCTATTTACAATTGTTTTTCTATCATTGGTTTCCTTCATAAGCTGTGAAAACCAACTCCATAAATCTTTAACATCATTCCTGTAACATTAAATCCAAAATCACATCATTACATGGATTTAGCTCTTTAATTTTTCTTTTTCTAGAGCACTGGGAAATAGATTTTTTCATTGGTAATTCTATTTCCTTTGCCATGTCATTGAGAGATGAAGGTTAAGAATAGCATTAGGATTTTATACTTTGGTAGAAGAATAATAAGATAATAAAAATATTTATACAGTTATTTGAAGATTGTATTTTACCATAGCAGGAATACAACAGCAAGTAAATTATTACTGATCATCAGGTCTTGTCAAGATATTATTCCACCAGGATTCCCTTGTGGAAATATTAGCTTCATTAAATGGGAGATTGGTAAATAATGGATGGTATATATGACTGTGAGCACATGGGGCAACAGATCAGGAACAAGAGTTCGTTTCAAAATCTCCTCTTTTTCTCCCAGGGCCAAGTGAATTATAATGTCTGGATCAAAGTACCAGAAAGCAAAAAGATGAATCAGTTAGTTGTCTCACAAAATATATTACTTGAACATTTTGCTTAAAGAGTGTACCACTCCATTTAGTAAACCTTATTAATCAGCAGCTTATACAATAGGAATCCCCGAAAGCTATTCTTCCAAATGTCAGATTTTAAACATTTATTTCTTTGTTACCTTTCTATTCCAATCAAGCAAAACTCTCAGTGGAGTAAATATGAGGAATTTTGCTTCTGCTTTCCTAAGAAAGTTAAGATGTTTATCCTCTCTTCTTTACCCTATAGCACCAAAAATGTAGGAACTGCACACATAGAATTATTAGGAGAAGAAAACATACCAAACTTTTTTTTTTTAAAACTTAAGTCAATTTATTTTAAGGCACAAGCCAATGAATATTTGGTAAAATAAATATTAAGGGGTTATCTAGAAAACTTCCCTAAGGTGGCATTCTTCATTATTTTCCACATAACGGAGACATTTGGGGCAACTATTTCTAACCTGGTCTATAGTGCACTGTTGTCCCTATGCTTGATATAGGTAGATGCTACTATACAGAACTTATGAAGCATCTGCTCTCTGTGTGTCATTTTATCGTACATCTATTTGTTTAAATCTCTTATGCCATTTTATATGTTTTGATTGTATTTGGCTTTGGTGCAATTCCCTGCCATACCTATAAAGATGACATTGTAAGTACAGATGCAATGGTCAACGTCATGCATTGACATGTAGGACCATTTTAAATGAATATGTATCATCTTTTATGATAAATGAGATGTGTCCTCATTTCCTTTCTTAAACAGTCTACTAGGAATAAACATTTTTTTGTTTTGTTTTAAGAACTGATGCTTTCCTGTCCAATATCAAGACACACCAAAAGAAGTTTTTTTAAAAAAGTTTATATTGCATAAACTATGAACACTTGTAGCCAAGGTGAATAAATGTCAGCAACAAGCATGAAAATCAATCTCAGAAATTGGGATAGAAAAAGAGATCTTCCACTGATCAACACTTCTGGCTCAATGCAAAATGCTTTGCATTGGCCAACTCTATTCTTGCATACATATGTCACCTTGTACCTATGCACATTTGCATTTTTAGATCCTTTGCTTCAGATTTTTGACTAAAGAAAAATAGAGACAAGTGGACTCTACAATGCCCCTGTAGGAGAACAATGCTGAAATTTGCATCCAAATAAATTCAGACTGGAATGATTTTGCATCTGATTCTGTCCAATACGTACTTTAACTCATATACATCCAATAAACAGAGGAGCCACTTGTTGAGAACAACAATGCTTAAGAGATATTAAAACTAATTGTTTAAAATAAACTCCAGTGTGAGTTCATGTTTGCCAAAAAGAGGCAATCTCTTTCTTAAAATTTCCTTCTCTCAGCTCTGAAATCACTGGCTGTCTCTTCTTCCATGTACCACAATTCTAATTACTTTATTGACTAGAGTGATTCCATAGTGAATGCTTTTTAATTTGTTTTAATCACAGCAAAGCCTTTTATTTAACAGTGGAAAGTAATTCTATTAATCTCCTTTAGGGATGGAATAAGAAGGTTGCTTACTTGGGTGCTGTCTGAAGCAAAATGATTAAATTAAAAAAAAATTGCATACATGTATGTAAACACATAGATATGTAGAAATATGCTCACAAAGAACATGTATCTAAGTTACTGAGAATGTTCAGAAATAAACCTAAGTTGGAGGCAAGACATGAAAACTGAGAAAACCATTATCTTGTCTTTTAAGGTTGTTTATTTCTTGCCGGTATTTGTCAGCTATGCTGGAAGTTGTTTTCATTGAAAAGCTTTCTGCAGAATCATTCTGGATATAATTAACCAAAACTGAGCAGAAGAGACTTAGTAACCGACTGAATATCAGCTGGACGCAGGTTGCTTATTTCCACTGTCTATTTAAAATTTTATAGGCATATGTTATTGTACCTGCTTTCCAACAACTACAGTAAGTACTGATCATTTATGGAAAGGTATAGACTTTGGTTTCATCAGAAGGGGTGTTGTGGGTGACACTTATTCCAGTATTGCAAAACATTAAAATATATACATTCCCATATTAGACCTTTGCCTTATAATTTATTGTTTGGGGTTCAAATGGATGTATGGTAATGGATAGTGAAATTGATGGAGCCAAGCTTTTATTTCTATGAGTTAGAAAGTTAAAAGTTACACATGAAGACAATTTGTAAGTAGGACTCTTCTTCACTGACCTTATCTGTGTTTCAAGGAGAGTTACTTGCCCTGTTTCAACCACTGCTTTAAAAAATAAACATGCCAAACAGAGGTGACTAGAATGGTGATTAACTTCAAACTAAATGAAGGGAATTGCGGTGAACTTCCTACAAAATATGACCAGCATTTCAGAAGAAATTAAATTAGTCTTGATAACAACTAAGATATTTCGATTTATCACATTTCTAAAGATGATGAGGTATCACTATTTTCTTAAACAACTATTTGAATTATTTAGGAGATGTAGGTGATAGCAATAGCACTTAGATTTATATACCGCCCCATAGTGCTTTAGATCACTCTCTGGGCGATACAATGTCATCATATTGCACCCAGCAGTCTGGATCCTCATTTTACCAACCTTGGAAGGATGGAAGGCTGAGTCAACCTTGAGCTCCATCAGGCTCAGGCTCCAGGCTGTGGGCAGAGTTTGCCTGCAGTAGTGCATTCTAACCACTGTGCCACCAGGACTTCTGATGATGCAACCTTATTCCAAGGAACTTTTTTTTTATTCAGTAAATTGGAACTTTATTATATATATAATATTTTTACATAAATAAAGGGAGACTAGTATAGATCTATTTCAAGCTATTTAGCTCTCATCAGCTAGCCACACCCTTATGGTGTATATATCCTTGTCCCTGGAACAAGCAGATAGGGAGAAGAATCCTGTGGCTCAGAGGTTTAAACACTTACCTAACAAGGCAAGTGGCCCAGGTTCTAACCCCATAAGGGTGTGGCTAGCTGATGAGAGCTAAATAGCTTGAAATAGATCTATACTAGTCTCCCTTTATTTATGTAAAAAAATATAACATATAGAAACGGACTGTCTTTCGTAATTGACTGTCTGGATGTATCCTGGGTATACCAGGAGATTTAACAGAGGAAACACACACACACACACACACACACACACACACACACACACACACACACATATATATATGGGAATTCAATCTGGTTTGCAGAATTTTGCATAAGCACTCAATGCTGAACTTACTGTTAAATTTTTCATGGTGGGGGATCATTTAAGCCTCTTGGTAAAGAATGAATGGGTGCCAAGCTAATGTGGACACTTAAACTAAGTTTTTCATTTTCTAAAAATTTAAGCACGTGGCAAAACTATATATATGCCATATTGTGTCAGCCTCTTTCTCCATGGCCCACCTACTACCTGAGACTTCTCAGGAAACAACAACTGAATGAAAAATTGCTGGTGACCTTCTACACTATAGAGAGTATTTTAACTTACTGCGCCTGCATATGGTTTGCCAGTTGCACAGTGGCAGATAGGACAGCACTCCAGAGGGTTAACATCATTGCCCAGAGGATCATTGTTTGCCCTCTCCCCTCCTTGGAAAAGCTTTATAGCTCCTGCTGCCTTAAGAAAGTTCAAAACATTCTTAAAGATCCATCTCATCCTGGGCACCCTTTTTTTGAACTATTACCATCTGGCAGACGGTACAGGATAATAAAAACAAGGACAAATAGGCTGAAAAACAGTTTCTATCCCAGAGCAGTAACTATATTGAATTCTACTGTATAGTGTAATGCAATATCAGGGGTTTTCAATTCAATTGTATAGAATGTGAAGGATGTGTGTTTTTGTTTTATTTTAATAGTTTTCTTATGTATGATGTACACTGAAGATAGCATTTAATTTCGTTGTACGAGGTGCAATGACAATAAAGTAAACTAAACTATATCTTTGGTACTGTATCACAGTGTGTCATCCTACTTCTGCTGCCTCTCCTAACTATTTAATAGAGAGTATTGCTAACAGGCCATAAATCTGATACCACCAATCTTTGCTAGTATTGAGGAAGTTCATTCTGGGAGGTGACAACCTTGTCAATGAGCTAGATCATTCCTCTGGCATCAGAAAATCCGGTGATCAGAAGCAGCAAAACAACAATTGTATGGCATTCCAGAAAAGCAAGAAGTTTTATATATGTGTATTTGTACATATGTTTGTGTACAAAGGACCGGCTAGATAATTTGCATTTTTAAGTTTTTGTAAGATGCTTTCTGCATTATTTAGCCAATTTCTCTTTGGGTTCTTTGCTAGGCAATTTGGAAGCTGTTGAACTGTTCCTTCTTGATCTCTTCTATGTATCCTCTAAAACTAGTACAGGGAAATATTTTTTTAAAAAAATGTAATGAAATTATCATTTGATGGTACACCTGGTAAAATGGGCAGGATTACAAAATTCAAAGGCTCTCTGCTATTTTCATCCCATTTTGATAAAACCTGAATCAGCTTTAGGAATTTTGAATTTTCCCCTTTTTGTACATTTTCTTTGCATCAAATTTTAAAAGTTAAACAGCTTGAATTGAATTGGATTGCCATCAGATTTCAAAATCACAAAACTGAATTGATGCCCTCTTCAGAGCCGAGGTGGCACAGTGGTTAGAATGTAGTACTGCAGGCTACTTCAGCTGACTGCTAGCTGCAGTTCGGCAGTTCAAATCTCACCGGCTCAAGGTTGACTCAGCCTTCCATCCTTCCGAGGTGGGTAAAATGAGGACCCAGATTGTTGGGGGCAATATGCTGACTCTGTGAACTGCTTAGAGAGGGCTGTAAAGCACTGTAAAGCAGTATATAAGTCTAAGTGCTATTGCTATTGCTATTGCTATTTTGCCATATGTTAAATAAATAAATAAATTTAATTCTCCAATCTCCAATTTAAATTGAACTAGAGCTGATTCACCCAGGCCATGCATATTCCATGAGACAAGTTAGTAAGTGTTGTGCTCATTATTAGAATATGACAGGAAACAGCTTCATTTTAAAAATATTTGATGAGTTACCACACAAACATATTTTTAGAATAGATATTAAGCATAAGGAAAGAAACTGAGACTACATGCTTTTTTCTGGTTATTATTATTGGTGCCTTCAAATCAGTTTTTGATTCATGGCAATTGCCTAGCTAATCCTTGCAGCTTTCTTGGCAAGATTTCAAAGCAGGTTTGCTATTGCCTCATTCCTCTCTCCCCTTTTATTTAACATCTACATGAAACCACTGGGTGAGATCATCCGACGACATGGGGTGAGGTTTCAACAATACGCTGATGACACCCAGCTGTACATTTCCACCCCTCGTCAATTCAGTGAAGCGGTGGACGTAATAGACCGGTGCCTGGACGATGTAAGGGTCTGGATGGGAGTTAACAGACTCAAGCTAAACCCAGATAAGACCGAGTGGATGTGGATATTACCTCCGAAGACCAGAGTGATCGTCCTTCCGTGGTTCTGGGGGGAGAAAACTTAATCCCCTCAGAACGGGTTCGCAATTTGGTTGTCCTCCTGGACTCACAGCTGAGATTAGATCAACACCTGACAGCAGTGGCCAGGGGGACCTTTGCACAGGTACGTCTTCTGCACCAACTGCGGCCCTATTTAGATCAGGAGGCTCTGCTCACGGTCACTCATGCCCTTATCACCTCAATGCGCTCTACATGGGGCTACCCTTGAAGAGT
>QLTV01001532.1:9746-33667 GCA_003457575.1 Thermophis baileyi
ATCTTCACAACATCATGTCTACTGAGCAGCTGACTATTTGACTGGCTAGAATCCAGGATTCCTTTCATCTAGTAAGGGGTGCATGAGGTGGAATACCCTGGAGAGATTACATTAAAGTGAGTAGCATGGAATAGCAGGGCATGAATTCTCTACAGCACGGGTCCTCAAACAAGGGCCCGCGGGCTGGATACGGCCCGCCGAAGCCATTAATCCAGCCCGCGAGGGACCACGAGGTTGCCCCACCCACATCGCCCCACCTACCTGCCAGCCCCCACCCGCCTTCTGGAGGCTGAGGAGGCCAAAAACGGGATGCATGGAGGTCTCAGGAGGCCAAAAATGAACCCGTTTGGGGTGGCAGAATGGTTCCTCCCCAGCCTCCACAGGGAGAGAGAGAGAGAGAGACACAGAGAGAGAGAGAGAGAGAGAGACAGACACACACACACACACACACACACACACACACAGAGAGAGACAGAGACAGAGACAGAGAGTGGGGAGACTGAGAGAAAAAGAGAAAGATGAGAGAGAGAAAGAAAGAGAGAGAGAGACAGAGAGAGAGGGTGATAGGGAGATAGAAAAAAGAGATGAGAAAAAAAGAGAAAGATGAGAGGGAGGGAGGGAGAGGGAGATAGAGAAAAAGAGAGATGAGAGAGAAAGAGAGATGAGAGAGGGAGATTGACAGAGAGAGAGAGAGAGAGGAGAGGGAGGGAGGGAGAGAGAGAGATGAGAGAGGGAGAGAGACAGAGAGGGAGATACCTATTTCCCATAGAAAACAAAACACGGGGAGCCACAAAACCTGGGTAGGTGTGGCTGGGGGGGTCATGTGACTGGGTGGGAATGAGTGATGTCGAGTTGGCCACG
The DNA here is from genome assembly GCA_003457575.1 of Thermophis baileyi. NCBI lineage: Eukaryota > Metazoa > Chordata > Lepidosauria > Squamata > Dipsadidae > Thermophis > Thermophis baileyi. Next base: position 10,608 of record QLTV01001532.1, read on the forward strand.
CCCACCCAGGTTTTGTGGCTCCCAGTGTTTTCTTTTCTGTGGGAAACGGGTCCAAATGGCTCTTTGAGCAAGGCTTGTATTAGCTTTTTTGGTGGCTGCTGCACACTGCTGGCTCATAGTCAAGTGATCATCCACTAGGACTCCAAGGTCCCTCTCACAGTTACTGTTTTTGAGCCACGTCTCGCCTAATCTGTACTTATACCTTTGATTTTTCTTGCCTAAATTAATACTTTGCTTTTCTCCACATTAAAATTCATTTTGTTGGATAGGGCCCATTGTTCAAGTTTGTCAAGATCTTTTTGGATCCTGACTTGTCTTCTGGGGTGTTAGTTATTCCTGCCAGATTAGTATCATCTGCAAATTTGATGAGTTCCCCTTGTACTCCCTCATCTAAGTCATTAATGAAGATATGGAAGAGTACTGGGCCTAAGACGGAGCCTTGTATCAAGCCATATATAGCAATAGCAATAGCAATAGCACTTAGACTTATATACCGCTTTACAGTGCTTTACAGCCCTCTCTAAGCGGTTCACAGAGTCAGCATATTGCCCCCAACAATCTGGGTCCTCATTTTACCCACCTCAGAAGGATGGAAGGCTGAGTCAACCTTGAGCCGGTGAGATTTGAACCGCTGAACTGCAGCTAACAGTCAGCTGAAGTAGCCTGCAGTGCTGCACTTTAACCACTGCGCCACCTCGGCTCTATAGGTAATTTCTTCACACCCTTGGGCCATGGCATTTGTTGTTTTATGGCAAGATTATTGCTTTCAGAAGTTGTAGGTGCTCCATCACTGGAGGTTTTCAAGAAGAGACTTTATAGCCATCCAGAATAGTATAGGGTCTCCAGATTGAGCAGGGGGTTGGACTAGAAGACCTCCAAGGTCCCTTCCAACCCTTTTATTCTATGTCAGAGTCTCCCAACCTTTCATGAAGTAGTCTCTGAGCATGGGCAAATTCCAAAGGGGGAAAATCAGGAATGAAGCTGCAGGAGACAAAAGACTTGAAAACATTAAGAAAAAAACAGAAAGCAAATGTTTAGCACTAAAGGAAACCCACTGATGTGCTGCGCATAATGCAGAAGTTTACCAAGGTTTTTTTTGGGGGGGGGGCAATGGATCAACTGCAGGGAAGTCTAAATATCCGAGGGCAGAAGAACTGGGTACCCAACAGGAAAGGTAAAACACACAAAAAGGAAATGTTCCAAGTTGGAACATTCCCAGGGAGGATTCTTGGGGTTCGTTTTTTATATTCCTCATTTGCTCATTCATTTCCTATCCTCAAAAGCTAGACCATTGGCCAAGGTTGTATTAAATGACAGTAACATACCTGGAACATTCTGGGACCGCTAAATTACAGCCTAGGTCCGTGATGGCGAACGTATGGCATGCGTGCCACAGGTGGCACGCGGAGCCATATCTGCCAGCACACGAGGCGTTGCCCTAGCTCAGCTCCAGCGCGCATGTGCGCGCCAGCCAGCTGATTTTTGGCTCACGCGGAGGCTCTGGGAGGATGTTCGGCCTCCGGAGGGCTTCCAGGGGGGCGGGGGAGGGCATTTCCGCCCTCCCCAAGCTCCAAGAAAGCCTCTGGAGCCTGGGGAGGGCGAAAAACGGGCCTACCGGGCCCACCGGAAGTCGGGAAATGGGCCGTTTCCGGCCTCCAAAGGGGCAGGGGAGGCCGTTTTTGCCCTCCCCAGGCTCCAGAAAAGCCTCTGGAGCCTGGGGAGGGCGAAAAATGGGCCTACCGGGCCCACTGGAAATCGGGAAATGGGCCATTTCCGGCCTCCGGAGGGCCTCCAGGGGGTGGGGGAGGCCGTTTTCGCCAGGCTCCAGGGAAGCCTCTGGAGCCTGGGTAGGGTGAAAAACAGGCCTACCGGGCCCACCGGAAGTCGGGGAGTGGGGGGGGTGTCACGTGGGGGGCATTGAGTTATGGGTGTGGGCATGTGTGCATGCGCGATAGCGCGTGCGCGCTTTCAGCACCCGAGGAAAAAACGGTTTGCCATCACTGGTCTAGGTGTATCCACAGTGCAGGAGCTGATGCATTTGTGTGATGCTTGCATTTATTCATGTACAGATAAACTAAGCAGGTTGAGATTCTCAGGGTTAGGAAACCCACCAGCTGGTTTGTGGAAGGGGGAGCACCAGCAACATCACCTGCATTCAAAGAGGGTTCCAGTTTGTAGTCCCTCTCAAGAAGTACAGGTAGTCGATTGAGCCCAACATTTCTGTTGCTAAATGAGACAGTTATTAAGTGAGTTTTGCCCCATTTTATTACCTTTCTTGCCAACTGTTAAGTGAATCTGACTGCTCACTTTGCTCATCAGAAGGTCACAAAAGGTGATCACATGACCCCAGGACACAGCAACCGTCATAAATACGGGTCAGTTGCCAAGTGCCTGAATTTTGATCACATGACCATGGGGATGCTGCAACAGTCGTAAGTGTGAAAAGCGGTCATCAGTTACATTTTTTAGTGGCATTGTATCTTTGAATGGTCACTAAATGAACTGTTGTAAGTTGAGGACTACCTGTAGGTCATGAAGAAGTCATCTCCTAGACCTCTTCACAAGGGCTCTCCAATCTGGGCTGCAGTGGTCGGATGACCTCAGGGGGCCTGTTTCCCACTGTGGGCCATCAGCTCACTGACCCAGGCCAGCCGGAGCTCGTAGGGAAGAAGAGGCTGGAGCAGAAGCCAGCCGGGCGGACAGTGCTTGCCCAAGACTCTGGGGGAGCCCAAGGCAACTGTGCCGGAGGGCCAGGGAGCCCCGTTCCTGGCAACAAGCCTTTGGGGCTTTTGTGGGAGACCCTGAGCCTCATTTGAGAGGTTGACCTGTTGGGTTGAAACGAGGGCCACAATAGCGATAGCCCTTAGACTTATATACCACTTCACAGTGCTTTACAGCCCTCTCTAAGCGGTTTACACAGTCAGCCTCTTACCCCCAACAATCTGGGCCGTCATTTTACCCACCTTGGAAGGATGGACGGCTGAGTCAACCTTGAGCCTGGTGAGACTCGAACTGCCAAACTGCAGTCAGCCGGCAGTCAGCAGAAGTAGCCTGCAGTACTGCACTCTAACCACTGTGCCACCACGGCTCATAACAAGATGATGTTCAGTTGAAAAAAATGTAAAAAAAACCTTGTGTTTAATTACTAAAAGCAATTAGATGGAAAGCTGGCTGAGTAACAGTAAATACTGAAAGAATGTGGTTAATTGACATGAAAAATTCCTAAAAACTCATGGTAGAGTGACTGAATTAGCCTATTTTGTGGTTTTTGCAAAACACAGCAAAACACAAAATCTTTGTGCATCAAATAACGGCTCCTAATGACATTTAAACTAACTCTGCTTTAGCACATTGCATAAATACAGCCTGCAACTATCTCCTAATTAAGAATTCTAAGATTGCAGCTTTGATTGATTTCAACTTGATCCTAGAATCTGATGGGATCCAATGTAAGAATTCACTACTACATCAACCCTCCAGCCAAAGGGAGCCTACCACCTCTCAAGAGACCCGTTTCATTGCCATTGGCTGAGATTTTGCCGTTTCATTGCCATTGGCTCCCACAGCTAAGACCCCCAGCCGCCATTGTGTCTCCTACTGATCCCCAGGGTAATAAAAGGCCTCAGGACACCTGAAAAGACTAGGTGGGAAAAGGGGGATCTTCCCTCCACTGCTGGCTGCAAAGGAGAAGGCCCAGGAAGAGGAGACGGGGAAGGGAAGATGCTGGAAATGAATAACTTGACTTGAACACTGGGTCCTCTCCAACAAGATGCAGTTGAGTGGTGACAGAAGTAAGGTCCTCCACTTAGGCAGTGAAAATCAAATGCAGGGCACAGAATAGGCAGTACCAGACTCAACAGTAGTAACTGAGAGAGAGATCTAGGAGTCTAGTGGACAATCACTTAAATATAAGCCAGATGTTCTGACCCGGCTTCCAAACACGACAAACCCTCTGTAGTTAAATCAATGATTCCTTTATTAGGAGCACCAGCAGCCCCGGCATAAAAGTCTCTCTCTCACACACAGCAGGCTAACAAGTCTGTCCAGCAGGGAGATGAATAGTTGTCTGCCACACCTATTCATCTCCGCCCCCTGCCTTTTATCCCCAGAGCTAGGGTGGGGCTTCGCTAGCAGCGGTGGCTCTTCCATCCCAAGGACCGGCCCATAGATTTCCACTGCTCTCCTCTCCTCTGCCTTCTGCTCATCCGCACGTCAGGCACTGGACCCAGCTGTTCCTCCTCTTCATCAGCCACCTCCATACCTGGGGGCTTTTGACTCTCCATCTGAGGGCTGACGGACGGCCCAGGCTCTGCCTCTGTCTCTCTGACAGATCCATTCCCTCTTCCCCCTCGGAGCTCTCAGGTTGCCTTGATGCTGGCCCTGACTCCCACGCCACCTCCTCATCTGATTTGGCTGCTGGAGGGGCCAGCGGCCGACAGGCCACAACACCAGCAATGTGTTGCAGCTGCCCAAAAAGTCAACGCAATCCTAAGCTTCATTAACAGAGAGATAGTATCAAGATCATGTGAAGTGTTAGTACTGCTTTATGCTGCACCAGTCAGGCCAAACCTGGAATACATCCATGGTTTTGGTCACCATGATACAAAAAATATGTTAAGACTCTAGAAAGGGTGCAGAGAAGAGCAGCCAAGATGATAAAGGCTAAACTGTATGATGAACGGTTGAAGGAACTAGGTTTGCCTAGTCTAACAAAAAAAAAGGACTAGAGTGGACATGATAGCAAACTTCCAACACAGAGGGGCAGTCGCAGGAAAGAGGGAGTCGATTTATTCCCTAAAACACCAGAGGGCAGGACAAGAAGCAACAACGAAAATTTTCCTATCAGTGAGTAAAAATTAATCAGTAAAACAGCTTGTCTCCTGGAGTTGTGGGTGCTGCATTGCTGGAGGCTTTCAAGGAAAGATTGGACAACTATTTGTCCAGGATGCAATAAGGACAAAAGGGCAGACTGGGAATACAAGTTAAAATAGGCAAGAGAAAATAATTACTCTAGATGAGTTCAAATAACCAGGTCCTGAGGGATTATATCCCAGAGCTGGCAGAAGTGATCTCAGAACCATTGAACCATATCTTCCAAAGACCCTGGAACACCGGGGGAATGGGGTACCCCAAGGCTCTGTTTTAGGCCTAGTACTCTTCAATACTTCATAAAAGATTTAGAAGGGGAATGCATAAAATGTGAAGACAACACCAAGTTGGCAGGAATCGTCAACACACCAGGAGATAGGCTCAAGATACAGAAGGATCTCAACAGACTTGAACACTGGGCCCTATCTAACAAAATGAAATTCAGTGTAGAGAAAAGTAAAGTTTTACACTTAGGCAAGAAAAACCAAATGTACAAGTACAGATTAGGTGAAACCTGGCTCAATAATAGTAACTGTGAGAGGGATCTTGGAGTCCTAGTGGACAATCATTTAAATATGAGGCAGCAGTGTGCTGCAGCTGCCAAAAAAACCTATAGAATCAAGATCACGTGAACTGTTAGTACTGTTTTGTAAGGCCTTGGTAAGATCACACTTGGAATACTGCATCCAGTTTTGGTCAGCACACTATAAAAAGATGTAGAGACTCTGGAAAGAATACAAAGAAGAGCAACAAATATGATTAGGGGGCTGGAGGCTAAAACATGAAGAATGGTTGCAGGAATTGGGTGCATCTAGTCTAGTGAAAAGGACATCTTGGATAGCAGTGTTCCAATATTTGAGGGGCTGCCACAAAGAAGATGGGGACAACCTATTCTCTAAAGCACAAGAAGGCAATACATGAAGTAATGGATGGAAAGCAATCAAGGAGAGAAGCAAGCTAGAACTAAAAATCACGGAAGATTTTTAAGAAAAGACTAGACAGCCACTTGTCTGAAATGGCATAGGGCTTCCTGCTTGAGCAGGGGGTTGGACTAGAAGACCTCCAACATCCCTTCCAGTCCCATGATTCTATGATCCCCTGCCACTGGGAGGGCAGGTGTGCCAGTTGCATAAGGGATAACCATGTGCCCCATTGCTGAAAGGAGGGGTTTCTGGCCAGACCTGGCTGGACTTCCCAAGAACTGGGAAGGGGCCTTGGACACAGTCTCAGTCTGGAGGTTGTTCAGCTGAATGCTGCAATTGGGTGGCTCATGCTTAGAAAAGAGCATGACAAGAACTGGAGAAGAAAGAAAAAGGGATGGGGTTCAATTGCAGGGCAAGTTCCTGGAGCAGGTGGGTAAGACTGAGATCCCTCAGCCCATCCGCCATGGGCTTTGAGGTGAAGAACAGAGGAGGCTCCCCTTGATGTGCTCCTCTCCAATGTTCTTAGGTGCCCTGAGATGGCCAACAGGTTCCGGCTGGAAAATCAAAGGCGAGAGAGGGAGGGAGGGAGGGATAGAGATAGATAAAAAGCTCTATCTCTGCTGGTCGCACAGTGTGGGGCCTGACGTTGCTCTGATCTGGATCTGAAATGCCTGCAAGAGCCGACAAGCTCAGAGAGCACCAAGGACCCCAAAGGGAGAAGCCTCCGTACAGGAAGGTACAGGAATGGGATCTAATGGGCACGACTGAAACCTGGTGGGATGGAAGTTGAAAGTGACACTGGTCTACGTGTAAGAGGAAGGCCTAGCGGAGGAAGAAGGTGGCATGGAGGCTGCAGGCAAGAGTTGGAGCTGAGGGGGGACCTTTCAGGACCTTGGCCTTGGGAGAATCTTAGGGAGGCTGCCAGGCCTGGGAAAAGAGGAGGGGGCCACTGCAGACCAGACCCTGAGCACCCTTCTGGGATGGGTTATTAAGCAGGCGATGGGTGAGCAGTTATTTATTTGATTTCTTCATTATTTACATTTTTGAACCAACAATCTCCCTCAGGTTTAGAGAGTGTCGCACTGTGCGGCTTAGTAGAAAGAGAGAGAGTGATGTTGGCTCCTGGCCCTGGCATAATTTGAAATTATACTGTTATATAAAAGTTGTGGGAGCTTCATCACTGGGGGCTTGGACTGCCATTTGTCAGAAATGGTGTAGGGTCTCCTGCTTGGGCGGGGGGTTGGACTAGATAGCAATAGCAATAGCACTTAGACTTATATACCCCTTTACAGTGCTTTACAGCCCTCTCTAAGCGGTTCACAGAGTCAGCATATCGCCCCCAAAAATCTGGGTCCTCATTTTACCCACCTCGGAAGGATGGAAGGCTGAGTCAACCTTGAGCCAGTGAGATTTGAACTGCCGAACTGCAGCTAGCAGTCAGCTGAAGTAGCCTGCAGTGCTGCACTCTAACCACTGCGCCACCTCGGCTCTAGGTTCTAGATGACCTACAAGGTCCCCTTCCAACTCTCTTAATCTAATCTATACAAGACAGACCGTGGCAGGGCCTACCTTGAAGGAGTGAGGAAACGGGCCCTTTGAAGCTGAGCTTGGGCACATCTGTTCTTGAACGGTTGGAGGGGGGTCTTTGTGCCACAGGACCCTCCACCAATCAGCAGGAAAAAGGAGAAGGTGTCCCCTTTTGCAATTGCCCCCGCCTTGCCTAAAGCCTCTGTTTCTCTGGCACCTGCTGCACTGCGCAAGGGAGACGCCGTCCTGTGTTCAGCCCTGGGATGAGTCAGAGAGACCTTCTCTTTCGCTGACTTAGAAGGTGGCTGAGAAAACCTCCTATCTATGGCTTTTGGCACTCTGAATTTTAACTGTCCTGCTGGTGTCCTAACAGAGATCTAGACTTCCCTTTCCTTCTGGTTAGCTTGATGGCTTCTCATTTTCAGAGTTTTTGTGCAGCCACTTTATTTTTGAAGAAACGGTCCCTTTGTCTTCTTCTTACTAGAACCTGGCAATTCCACGTTTTGTCTGCTCTTTTCAAAAAAAGGCTCTTAATATTTACTTTGTTGGGAGCAGATCATTTGTTCTCTGTTATCTAATGTGCTGTGATTCTTTAAAATGTCTCTGTCATGGTGTCAACGTTGTGTGAGAGTGACAGTGATTGTGGATTCCTACAAACCAAGCCAGAGTCTGCTTATCCAAGTTGAGCACGCCAAGTTCACACACGGTAGAAACCGTGGTTGGCAAATGCCAATGGCTGAGTTGCCTGTTGCAGCAAGCCCAGTCCAAACTGGCTGCCTCCACCATGTGTGAACCAGCTCCCCGGGAAGGGTTTCTGTGAGGGTTGTAGAGAAGCACCTCTTGGCCTGGGGAAGGAGTGGCGGCCCACGGAAATTGTTTCTCTCTTTCAGTATTATTGTTGCAAGAAGGATGAGTCGGAAGAGGACGGCGACGAGCCCGACTTCCCTGCGGATTCGCACATCCCCCCCCTGCACTGCAACCGTAACGTGGCTCTGACCAACGGCCCTTCCTTGTACCGCTCCCCCTACAAGAAGCCCTCCCAGTCCCGGACTGGCTGCCCCAGCTGCTCCCAGTATGAGCCTCCGACGTTCTTCCTGCAGGAGCCCGAAGAGGAAGTCCGCAACGGGGGCGACCTGGTCAACTACAAGGCCATCAGCCAAGAAGACCTGGAGCTGCCCATCAGCCTGAGCGGTGGCCTCCAGGCCCTCAACCCCAACCGGCTCTCCGCCATGCGTGAAGCCTTTTCCCGCAGCCGCAGCATCAGCACGGATGTTTGACCAGCCTGGCCGAAGAGGCCCCGTCCCCCCCTCGGCTCGCAGGCTCGGCCAAAGGCTTCCCAGCCTCCTCCTCTCTCGTCTTGTATCAATGGGGCCAGGAGCACGGCTGTTTTGGTAGAGATAATCTGTTTTCTAAACCCCGGTAAAAGCATCTCTTCCTTTCTTCCTGTAGGTGAGGTTTTTGATACAGGACATCATTTTGTATGAATATGCAAACTGGTTTGCCACTCTTCAGCCTGCACAAGGTGTTGCCTCTGCTTTCCCGATGGGTGGGAGTGGGGGTGGGGAAGGAGGCTGGAACTGAGCCAGAGCCAGATGTTTTTGCAAATTGCTTAATGCGAATCCAAACTATTCCCCTCTTCCCTGCAGTGTCCCCACCATACATTCAGTCTGCTCTATGAAAGCCTCGCAGCCCCCCCCCACCCAGGCCCTCCCTTCCCCTGGTTGCTGTCAAAGAGGTATTTTTATTGACAGAAGAAACATACCAGGAATGTGGCCAGGACCCCTGACCAGTACGTCTAATTGAGATGAGCTCAGCTTTAGTTTGGTTCTGGCCTCGATTGTCCCTGCCGTGCTGGTCCTGGCCTGTGTTCTGTTGCTCGGTGAGGGTGGAGGGCTGCCGAGGACCATGAAGGTGTTCGGTTGGCATCTGTGGGGGGGCAGGACTTTCCCATGTTTGAACAAGGGTGTTGCCCACTGCAGGACTTCCTCTATCTCACCTGCAATGAAAAGCATCAGTGGTTTTGCCAGCCAAACCAGAGGTGACTCTGCTGTGCTCTGGGCCTCTTGTGCTTCGTCCCCTGTCCCAGCTTCCCTTCTGAGTGTCCAGGAGGCAGACGCAGAGGGATGGTGGGCACAAGGTACTTCTGCGGGCACAGGGGCCTTCCTTTTCTTTGGGGCAGAAAGGCTGCAGCTTGGAGCTCCCGGCAGTAAAATTTAGTGCAGCGACATTCACAATGGCAACCTGTTAGAAAAGGCAGCTTCCCTCAACCTGCCTCCAGGAAAGTTGGGGGGGGGTTGGTCTGGCTAGATGGGATGTCAGCAGGGAGATAAGACTTAAAAGACAGCAGGACAGACCGCCTTCAGAGGCCACCTGAGCTAGGGAAGGCTAGTCCACACCACTGCTCCCCCAGGCCTTTGGGTCTGGAGGTAGCAGTGAGATGGAGCCTGCCCCACAGTGCCCAGAGGAAAATGGTTCCCCTGCGGGATCTGACAGTGTGTTCAGGTAGCTTGTAAAACTGGCACTCATGAGTTAGGTGCTGGGGACGATGGGAATCCGACCTGTGGGAAGAACACCAGGTTGGGCAGTTTGAGTTCAACCTATTCAAACTCCTCTGGAACGGGCACAGGGCATGAGAGCCCGAGAGGCAAAGTGCCATCTGACAAGGAGCAGAAATGGGTGCCAGTTCAGAGTCAGTAGCGTCACTGATCCAGGTGGGCTTTTTCCATCTAATTTGAAATTAATGTTCATGTCTTGCTTTGGCTGCATCCAATAAAATGCATTCATGTTGGTCTTCAGTGATCTGTAACTAGTTGCTGCTTCCACAAAACTATTTTGTATAATTCTTAAAATTTGTATTGGTTTCAGTGGCACTCTTAAAAATGCTACGATTTGTTGCTTATAAGTATGGCTATTTATTTTTCCCCTTTATATATCTTTGAAATAAATTCAAACTATTTCATGAATTTTCATTTACCTTTACTTGTGATAAACATGTACAGGACTTCTGGATTCCGAAAATAAAATTAAAAAAAAAACTTACCTTGACTCCTTACCAAATGAAGTGTTTCTTTCACGGTATTTAAGAAAATTATTTAACACCTTTAAGAAAAGGGGGGAGGGGAGTGCTCCATCTGTTTTATGGCCCACAAGCATGGAGGGGGCAAAAGGGGAAGGGCTCTTTTAAAATGGGGATTTAAGAAATGGGGGCACCAATTTCTCCTCTTAAAATTCCTGCCTCTCCCCCCAACCCTGGCCCTCCCACCCGCTTTGGCATGTGGCGTTGAGATGCCATGCCTGCCTTGTCTTCATGCCTTATTTTACTGCACCAAGTCAATGCCTTTTTTTTCTTTTCCCCTTGCTTTCCCCCACTATCCACTTCCCTTTTTCCTTTCCTAATTTCCCTAATACTTGCTTTTGTATTCTTTTTGTATGTCATATTATAAATTAATAAAACTATGGAAAATAAAAAGGGAAAAAACAATGTAAAAAGATGCCACGCCTGCTGAGCGTGGAGCCCCTTCCTGTGGCATCTCCTCCGGACGGCTTCCTTCTCTTCCTTTTGAATCGAATCAATGCTCTATTTGACCAAGTGTGATTACACACCCAAGCTTTCAGTGTGCATGCAAAACTACAGAATAACAATCATAATAATGATACCAATAAGGGGGTAATAAAGAAGGTGACCAAAGTAATAATAATAATAACAACAACAACAACGTGGTGACACTGATAGACTTTACCTGCCCCGAAAATCAGGTAGCAGAGGACTAATACAAGTAAAGCAAACAGTTGAAGAAGAAAAACATGCACTGGCGGATTATTTAAAAGAAAGTCAAGAACATCTATTAATTGAAGTAAAGAACAAAAATCTACTGAAGGCCCAACAGACGAAACAAGAATACAGGAAAAATGTGATAAAATAAAAAATGGAGAGTTGGCAAAATAAAGCATTACATGGCCAATTTCTTGAAAAAATGAAAGACAAAGTGGACAGTGAAAAAACTTGGCTATGGTTAACAACTGGAACTTTAAAGAAAGAAACAGAATCACTGATCCTGGCTGCACAAGAACAGGCAATTTGCACAAATGCCATAAAGGCTAAAATTGATAAATCCTCAAGTGATGCTAAATGCAGATTGTGCAAGGAAGCTGATGAAACTATAGACCATGTGCTCAGCTGCTGCAAGAAAATCGCGCAGACTGATTACAAACTACGGCACAACTCTGTTGCACAAATGATCCATTGGAATTTATGTAAAAACTATAACATCAATACTGATACGAACTGGTGGGAACACAAGCCTGAAAAAGTCACTGAAAATCAGATGGTCAAGATCTTGTGGGATTTTCGTATACAAACGGACAAGGTACTGGCGCATAATACACCAGACATCACGCTGTTCGAGAAAAACAAGGTGACTATCATCGACATCGCAATACCAGGTGATAGCAAGGTCGATTAAAAAGAACACGAAAAAATCGCAAAATACCAGGACTTAAAAATCGAAATTCAACGATTATGGCACAAACCGGCAGTGGTAATTACAGTGGTGATTGGAACACTGGGTGCTGTTACAAAAGCATTGGAATTACATTTAAAACAGCTCAAAATCGACAAAATCACCATCAGCAAAATGCAGAAAGCCGCACTGCTCGGTTCTGCACATATACTTCGGAAATACATTACAACGTCCTAGGCCCCTGGGTGGGGCTCGACTAGTAATCAATGCCAAATCCGGCGAAACAACTGGCCGCTGTGATATAATTGTATAATAATCATCATCATCATCATCCAGATTTGCCTATCCCAGGTCCTTGGTAAGGATTTGATAGGTAGACAAAAATGCCAAACCCAGTCTGAACATCTGGCTGACTGTGCGATGATCAATAATAATATAATGGGTAAATATACATAGAGATTAGACAGCACTGTGAGAATTAGATGTTCAGCAGAATGATGGCACAAGGGAAGAAATTGTCCCTGTGTCTAGTTGTTTTGGCATGCAGTGCCCTATAGCACCGTCCCGAGGGGAGGAGTTGAAATAGTTTATGCCCAGGATATGTGGGGTCTGTAAATATTTTCTCAGCCTTCCTTCTGACCCGTGCAGTATACAAGTCCTCAATGGAAGGCAGGCTGGTTGCAATTGTTTTTTCTGCACTCCTAACTGTCCATTGGAGTCTGTACCTGTCCTGTTTGGTTGCTGTACCAAACCAAACAGTTACAGAAATATAGATGAGGCTCAATAATTCCTCTGTAGAACTGTATCAACAGCTCTTGGGGCAGTCAACTTCCTGAGTTGACGCAGGAAGAACATTCCTTGTTGTGTCTTTTAATGATGGTTCTAATGTTAGGTCTCCATTTCCAGTCCTGGGAGATTATAGAACCCAAAAATGTGAAGGACTCTACTGCTGATACCGTGCTGTCTGATATAATTAGAGGTGGTAGAATAGTTTCCATTTGCCAAAACAAATGGAAAAAAACTTACAGGGATTGAGCTGTCACCATAAATATCAGAAACCTTATTTAAAGTACACTTACAAGTACCATTCAAGAGTAAAAAGGATAAAGTTTATTATTTTGTAAACAAATACATTAAAAAAGAGTCCAGGGCCCTTTTGAGTTATAAAGTGCAGCTACGTTTTCATTATCCTGTACAATATGCTGGCATTATGTATTTAAGCATTCGATTACGAGATAAAACATTTCTGCCAGATGTGCACTTACATGCTATATTTAGTGGACTTTACTACCTGCCCTTCGTTAATTTATATTTACTATTGAGTGAGAATAAAGACAAAGTGCCTAAGCCTGAAATGACTGGGTTCTTTAGTGATTTTATTGCCATTTTAGTATCTAAAGCTGATGCAAACGTCATTCCCACCAATTCCCACCAAAATGGATGTGTACACTCAAATATTCTTCATTGCAACACGTGGGGCAATGACTGGAGTGAAGAGAAGGGTTCAGCATTCCCTTTAATTGGGGTGTGTCTCACTTAAAGCCCCCCCCCCAAAGCCTTGAGGGGACCATGAGACAGACTCTTACGGCAGAGAGGTGGAAGGAAAGAGCCAAGGCTGAGGGGGGGCATTCTGACTTGAGCCCAGTCCTGCAACGGGTGACGTGCCAGTAACAGGAAAGCAAAGCCAGCCTGGCAAGCTCTAAATGCGGAGGAGGCAGATGCGAGGGACAGCAGGGAGGAGCAGCTAGGTGGACACGGACAAAATCACTTGTGGGAGGAGAGTCGTGTACAGGTAGATCAAAAGTTTGCTCAGTGAATTAAAAGAAAAATCCAGAATTCTGCAGGCGCCGGTGGTGGTCAAGTGGGAGTCCCCATCACGGCTGGAGGAAAAGAGAAGCAAGAACCACAAGGTGATGCCTGATGGCGCTAAGCTCCGGTTGCTCCTTCTCAGACATGGGACGCCGTTGCTCCCCTCTAGGAATGGGGTACGCGGCAGGATCGGCAGCAGGCCTTGCTGTAGTACCAGTGGCCGCAGAGGTTCACCTTAATCGCCAGAGCACAGTTGGTCCCCGCCTGGTCCTGGCAACTGTCGTCTGTGGGAGGGCCACAAGGTCAGGGAGGTCATCTGAGGCAAGAGGGAGAGCCGCGTTGGGCCCCAGTGCCTGCCCCAGTGCCAGCCTCCACCCTGTCTGCCCAAGAGCAAGGGATGTGGAGTGGTCCCCCCTTCCGGCTCTCGGTCTCCTGCACAAAATCAACCCCACCATTTTCTTTTGAACGTGGTCTTTGGGGGTGGGGCGGGGCAAAGAACTGGGGGCTTTCCTGAACCTTTGATCTGCACCAACACTGGGTCTGACAAAATGGTGCAAACAAAATATTTCCGTTAAAATAACATTCCTTGAGGGGAAGGTGTGTTTCTTCCTGAAAAAGAAAAGCTCATAGGCGACCCTCTTATCAAAGTTGCCCAAAGAATTCCAAGTTCCACGGAGGATCCGGGCATTCCCGCTTCCTCCAGCTGAGGTGGGCGTTGGTCTCTTTTTGCTCCTGGCTGAGTCTGCTTCCTTTCAGCTGCTACCCCCTCAGGGTAAAAGGAGGGTGTCCTCCCTCCCCTCAGGTGACCTGGCACATCCCCCCCCAACCCCTCTCCACCGCAAATTGCCAGGAAGTCCTTCAGGGGGGGGGGAGGCGGCCAAGGAAAGAACTTCTGGGTGCTCTTCTGGAAAGGGGACACTCCTCAGATGTTTCACGTGGAAGGTTGTGGTGTGGTCACATCAGCATGAGGACCAGGACAGAAACAGAAACCGGGCTTCCCAGAGCCGGGGCTCCAACACTGCCGGCACTTAAGCTACCCCCCTCTGCCAGGCATCCCAGCTAACCTGGTGGCTCTGTTGGGCAAGGATGGAGGTCACAGGTCTGCTTCGCAACTGGTTTCAGGAGTGGGTCACAGCCACGGACAAGATCCTTCCCTTGGTAACACTTGACATCCCGCATCCGCATGCCAATTCCGCAGGTTTTTGTGCACTGGGAGGTAGGAACAAAAGCTCTGTTGGCAACTTAAGACAACCAGAACAATTCAAAAGGAGCTCCAGCCCTTCAGGAAAGCCAGTAGACCAAGGAGAGGAGGAGGAGGAGGAAGAAACTAGTAGTTTTGCAGCTGTTTTAAATACACGGCAGGTGAGCCAACATCCCCTCTCCTGAGTCCTTGGCTGCAGTCAATGGGCTGCTGCTGCTTTCAAATTGGTGCAGTGTCCTAATGCAGGAAGCCCAGGAGACAATCCCCCCCCCCGAGCCCACTCCCAAGCCCATCCAATGGGGGGAGGGGAGTTGCACCTCCACATTTCATCTCTCAAGAGTTTCATTTATTTTATGGGTTGAGAATCTAAGAAATTTGCTCGCTGCTCTCAGCGTTCTTGACTCAGCACCCCACAGCTTCCTCCTCTATGCTGGGGGGGGGCGACAGCTGTGCATGCCAACAGGGACTCTCTGCCCCTTTGCTCTGCCTATTTATAGCAAGGCCTGCCCCGCTTTCGCAGGAGCATCTGTGGCAGAGGAGGCTCCGGGGGAGAGGGACGTGCTGGGGACATCTCTGCTGCCCAGAAACCCCACCGGCTCTGGGCAGCCCAGCAAGACCTGTGGGAGCTCCAGCCAGTGACCAACGAGCCGCCATGGCTGACAGGCCAATGCGAGCCTCTTGCGGTCTGGAGCATCAGGCATAATCGGAACCAACTGTGCTTTCTTGGAAGCCCCGGAGACGCAGGATCTGTTGAGCAGGGAGAGGATATCAGGTTCCGGGCAGGGAACCGGCCAGGGGTTCATTAGTCTTGGAACATGAAGGGCATTAATTGGGGCGGCCGGTTGTGAACTTTCCTGGTTCTTAAATTCCCCTGGCCGCTAAAAAGCCCCCCCGCTTAGCTCTGCCCTGCACAGGACAGGCTGGCAGAACCCCGGAGGGGTGTCCTGTTCCGAGCAAGCACGGTTCGCTGGGGTGGGGTTGGGGGAAGGACTAGAATCCAGTTGGCTGGTTCGGCCATGGCAGGTCGATCGTAGCCACCTTTTCCTGGAAGTTCCTATTTTGGCTTTGTGTCCCACAAATTGAATTACCACAGGCCAGGTTGGCCCTCCTTCAGGCAAAGAGCCACCACCTCCGGGTTGCTGGGGTCTCACATTTCACATTAAGACTGTCACACAAACTATGTGCCCCGGGGGTATTTTCACAGTCCTCCTCCTGGAGGCTAGTGTCGAACAGAACCAGAAGCCCCCAGGCCCTCACCTCAGACCAAGGGGTGGTGTACCATTTGAAGCAGGGGCGCTCAAAGCAGGTGGCTTCCTCGGCCTCCTTCTTGGTGGCATCGCACGTGGCAGGGGGTCGGGTTTTGATCTTCCCACTGACAATCTCCAGGCAGAGGACTGTCCGCTTCTTCAACCCTCGGCCGCAGGTGGCGTTGCACTGCCAGAAGAAGGAAGGATCCAGAGCGGGCCTCGGCAGCCGTAAGCCCGCAGAACCCTCCCCGGGGACCCCTTACCCGTTCCCAGTCCTGGGCCAGCCAGCCGGCAGGGCAGTTCTTCTCCCCACAGGGGTGGATGGCGAGGGGCTTGGCTTCGGGGTTGCACTGGGACTCCGGCACCACGCGCCCATCGCTGCTCTTGCAGTAGACCTGACGGATCATTCGGCCTGGCCCGCAGCCCCCACTGCACTGCAAGGGAGAGAGAAGGGCAGACACATATCTAGGCTCATGTCTGTCATGGCCTCCTCAGAGCCCGGTTTGGAGGGGGAGGGGGAGTCGAAACTGGGACTGTCCGACAGGGAAGGCACGCCCGGGGCTGAGGACAATGCTGTCCCTGGACTCTCAGGCATTGGGGGAGGTGGTCGACCAGACAGAGAGCTGCCTGCCTGCACAGACACAGAGGATTGGCTGCTGACTGGCGGTGGTGCTGATAGGCAGCCAATCCCCTCTGATGAGAAACAGATGCCTACTCCATTGATCCAATGGCAAGGAGAGCGGAGCGGAGGCAAGCCCAGAGAAGAGCTGCAAGGCTACTCGGGAGGTCGCCCCACTCCTCCTCACAAGGAACACCTGGAGGGGAGTAACTTAAGGAGAAGCCGTGGGGAGTTCGTCTTTGCCAGGAATAATTATTGTTTGCTTTGGCTTACACTCTCCCGGCTTTGACTCATGTCTCTCTCTCTGTCTCTGTGTCTCTGTCTCTGTCTCTCTCTCTCTCTCTCTCTTTCTAACAAAAAAGGTATGTGCAGATGAAGCTTCACCCGCTTACCTGCTGCTTGCGCAGCCCAGTTCTTAACAGGCCATGGACTGGTACTGGTCCCCAGTCCAAGGGTTGGGGACCCCTGAGCTAAGAGAAGAGCTACCCAGGCAGCTGCGTGCAGCATGTTGAAGTGGCAGGTGCTGCACGAAAACCTTGAGGCCATCCAGTCCACCCCTCGGGGCAAAAATCCAGGGAGGCATCCTCAAGAGCAACTGCTTGATCACGGACTGGGAAGGAGAGCTCCCCCCCCCATTAGCCGCCTTCTTGGCTTTACTGCCAAACCGCAACCCCCCCCCCAGGCCGGCTAGGAATCTGCTTTCCTGCAGGAAGGAACGCCAATGTTTCAAAAGGGATGCTATAAAAAATCCAAAATCAGGATGTTTGAAGCCCTCAAAGTTATTTTGATGCACAGAGACTGCCTGGCCCCAGAGCCAAACGTCAGATGATTTTATTTTGTGGAAGAAGGAAAGAAGCACATTGGGCTGCAAACCGGATACTAGATTAACTAGCGCCCCTGCAGGCCCGTTCCACGTCTTGTGACCCACACCGGCCTCCCCCTCGCAGCTCCTGCAAATATCCCAGCCTCCCTCTCTCCTGGTCAGCAAGTTCCTCCTCTGCCCAAAAGACTTACCGGTCCCCAGTCAGAGACTGTCCACTGCCGGTCGCAGGGCGGCCCGGTGCAGTTCTGATCAGCCGCTGGCTTGGTGCTGGCATCACACAGCCTCTCTTCTTCGGAACAGCGGATGTCTCGGCTCACCATACTCCTCTCGCCACACCTGGCTGTGCACTGTAGGGGGAAGGGGAGGTAGGGAGAGTCAGCCTTGGCAGCCCCTGGATAGTAGGCCCGAGAGAGTTGACGCTCTGCCCCTAAGGAGAAGTGTAAAAAAGCAGCAAGTCCCCCAGAAACTGAACCCCAAGATCAATTTGTGCAATTTGGGTAGATGGCCTCTGTTCCTGAGGGGAGGGGAAGTGCCTCGATTGTTCCTTCCACAAGGACAGGAGAGAAGGGCTGAACGCAACAGCTAGAGGGATCTGCTGGTTAGCGTTAGCCCTCATCATCTTCTTTTAACGACCCCATAATCCCTTGCAGGGTGGAGTCTGGGCAACTGAATGGAGCTGAGTGATTACTGGCCGGATGCCCTTCCTGTCACCAATGCGGAATTACATTCAGCAGATATATTCTCATCGTGCCCAGAGAGAGAAATATCTGCCTGTACCTAGGATCAAACTCACAACCTCCTGATTGTGAGGCGAGAGCTCCACCTCTAGGCCACGCACCACTCACAGGGCTAGCGTTAGCCCTGCTTGGAGTAGGACTCTTTGGGAAACCCTCAACCCAGGAGGACCCACTTAGAGGCATCCTGTGAGCCACGGCCAGCACACCAGAGCAAAAGATTGTTTGGCTGCCTGTATTTAAAACCACATGCGGGAACAGCTGTTGGAAAAGACTCCCGGAAATTGGCCACTGGTCCCACCAACTCCCCCATAAAGCTTGCCCCCACAGCTTGGTGATCCACAGGGCTTGCTGGGATCAAAGCACAGAGACCCCTCGGCCAGAATTTACCTCAGACCACTCAGACATTTCCCACTGTGGCCCGCAGGCCGGGTTCTTGCAGACTTTCCTCTCTTCTGGCCGAGCGATGTCGGCCGATTCGCACAGGTTGCTGTAGACGGAGCTGTCCAGGCCCGGCAAGAGCATCTTCCAGCAGCGGACAATCCGGAACTGGTGGCCTTCTCCGCAGGTCCTGGAGCACTCGCTCCAGCTGCTGGTCTCCCACCTGTCCAAGGCAAGGTGGTATTTCAGGATGAGGAACAGTGAGGGAGGACAGCCAGGCCAGGCTCTTCAGGGATGACCAGGACTGTGATCAGGTTTGGTTTTGCTATTCTTCATCTCCCAAAAGGGATGGCGGTATCTTGGCCCATTTAAGTGAGGTTAGCTCAAAATGACATTTAAATCAAAAGCCGTTTAAAAAAAAACCACTCAGGGCCTCCAACTTTAGAGCATGTTGGCAGCATTCAGATTTGCATACTTCTGTTGCAAAGTACACAGATTTGGTTATCGGTTGCCAAAGCTGCCTTTTGACCAGACTCCAATCACAGCCCCCCTCAGTGCTCAGTCCAACACAATACCACTGAAAAAGAAAAACAGGAAATCCAAGAAGAAACCAGCATGGTTGCACAAAGATCTCTCTGATAAACTGAAAGCCAAAAAGGTTAAGTACAAAAAATGGAAAGTGGGACACAAAACTGTGTGAATATCAACAGATATTTACAGAATATCTGCAAATATCAACAGATAGCCCGAATCTGCAAATCTGGTCAGGAAAGCAAAGAACGACCAAAGACAGTTTTGGTCATCACATTACAAAAAAGATGTTGAGACTTTGGAAAAAGTGCAAAGAGCAGCTAAGACGATTAAAGGCCTGGAGACATGAAGAACGGTTGGGATGGCAATCCTTTTGCTTTGCAGTCAGGATTGTGATAATCAACCATCTCCCTCCCTCCATTTCATGGTTGTGCTGTGGCTGTCCAACACCGGAGCCTCCCCTGATCTTCCAGAGGGAGGGTCTCTTGCCTTCATACAGGAAAGTCTATCCTAGCCACCAACCAGGCTGTGTCCTCCTCCCTGAGCCCTGCCTCTATTGCCAAGAGGTCCCCATAAAAAGCTTCTGCCCTCATCCACCACCCCTGCCAATGGCCCATCTCTGGATTCTCACGAGGGCGACAGGCACAAAGCCTGCCACTGCAGCAGTCCTCTGAGCCGAGGTGGCGCAGTGGTTAGAGTGCAGCACTGCAGGCTACTTCAGCTGACTGCTAGCTGCAGTTTGGCGGTTCAAATCTCACCGGCTCAAGGTTGACTCAGCCTTCCATCCTTCCGAGGTGGGTAAAATGAGGACCCAGATTGTTGGGGGCAATATGCTGACTCTGTGAACCGCTTAGAGAGGGCTGTAAAGCACTATGAAGCGGTATATAAGTCTAAGTGCTATTGCTATTTCTGTTCACCGGAGGGGCCGGGCACCCTGGCAATATTCTAAGCCCAGAGAGAGCGCTCCTGGGAAGGAAAGCTGCCCAGCTGCCTCTGGACTTTGGTTCCCCAAGCAGCGAAGAAGACAAACCTGGGTTGGCATTCTCTTCCCGCACAGAACTCGTGGATGGGCTCAGGCCGCGTGGCTGCATCACAGAAAGGGTCCTCCACCTCCGTGCCATCGTAGCGGATGCACATGGCATAGGTGGACATCACTCCTGCATTCAGAAAGACCAAAGCAATCAGCCCTTCACTGCCACGGCTGTCTGTATGCACAGATGTCATCCAGAAGCCTCCCCCACCATCACCACTGCACCCTCTGAACCACAGCATCCATAAAAGTCAAGGCACCTCCTGTCTCCTTTTATCACCTTGCATGAATTACACTCGGCCCCTCTAATCCCTGCAAAGCAGAGATGGAATCTGAGCTTATTCACCAAGATGAGATAGTGGGAAAGAGAGCGTTCATTTGTTTACATTGAGGGGAAGAACCCTTACATTGTTTTTCAAGAGAGCCAGTTTGTCTAGTGGTTTAGGGCAGGGGTGTCAAACTCGATTTCACATCAGGGTTGTGTTTGATCTGGGGGGGGGGGGCGGGATGGATGTGGTCTGCTTAACGTCATTTGTGTCAGCACCTGTGGTGGCCTGAGTGCTCTGTCAGCGAAAATGCCCTCCCGAGCTCTGTTTTCACTGGCAGAGGGTTGCAGGAGGCCGTCGCAGCCGAAAAATGGAGCTCGGGAGCCCGTTTTCGCTGACTGAGGCACTGCGGGTCGATCCTTCACGGTTTCCAGGACGGCCCCGCAGGCCAGCTCTAAGCACCCCGTGGGCTGGATCCAGCCCGCGGGCCTTGAGTTTGACACACTGGGTTAGGGCATCAAGCTTCAAACTCTGGGAAACCTACCTTGGACACGGAGCCCACTGGGGGGACCTTGGGCCAGCCCCTCTCCTCAGCCCCAGGTAAAAGCAGGCACTGGCAAACCACCCCTGAAAACTGTACCAGCAGGGACCAGTCCAGCCCATTGCCAGGGTCCAAAAGTGACTTGAAGACACCCCCCCTCCCCCAAATCATTTGTCCAGGCATTCACAAGAAATCATCCTTGGATAACCATGTTGGATAACCATTTGTCTGAAGTGGTGTAGGGTTTCCTGCCTAAGCAGGAGGTTGGACTAGAAGGTCCCTTCAACTCTGTTATTCTATTCTATTCTACTCCTGGGGTGGGGAGCATAGAAGACATTGGAAAGATCTGGGGAAATTTAGGGGCATGGCCTGCGCAACAAGGAAACATTTTCCCCTTAATATCAGTTATGGGAATTTTTTTGGGCAAGACCACCTTTTTTTGATACTTTTGGCAGCTTCCTCCAAGAAAATAAGAGAAAGGAAAATCGCATCGGTATTTTATACCAAAAACAATAAATTCTATTATTATTATATTCAATTCACTCCACTCCGGTAGTTCTTTAAAAATATAACCTAACATGATTGAAGAGTGAATAATAGTACTGATCAACTCTGAATCCCTTTTCCTTACAGAGAATCTTTTCAAGAAATGACCCAGAAATTCATTCATTAAAAATGAGCATGTTACAAAATGACTGAAATAATGAGCACATATTCTGTCCAGAACTTATGGAAATTCTTGGCGTTTGTCTCCATCTGCCTGGTGTTTGTCTCCAACGGGAAGCGAGCTTCCTATAATCTTCTCCACTGCCCTTACCATTCTCTGTAGGGACTTTCTATCTGAGGCATTGCTGCCACCAAACCAAATATGGTTGCAGTTTGTTAAAACACTCTCAATCATGCCTCTGTAAAAAGCCAGGACAGAAGGAGAAAGAGGTGCTCTCCTCATCCGATGCAGGAAATGCAAAGGCTGTGTGCCTTTAATTGCGGTTGCAGGGAAAGAAAAGTCAGAAGGGGGGGGCTTGTTTCCTGCTCCTGAGGTGTCTGGTAGTTCCGGATAACAGGCTGGGTCTTAGTCTGACTCAGGTGGGCTGTTCTTAAGGACAGTAAACAGGAATTCTTCATTGAAAACAAGTCTGAGTTTGTACTCTGAGCAAATTTATTCACCATTTCTGGTCTGCAGAATTATTCACAGACCTCTGTTCTGTCTGAAAACAACGTAAATCAAACATCTCTTAAGAGAGTTGGTAAAAACTCTCTCAAGCTACTACAACTTGAGAAAATATTGCCTCTAAGCATGACCCAAGTATAATGAATTATTTCTGATCAGGCGGCTGTGTTGGATCCATTTCCAGCACGTAGACTCTTCTGGGCCACTGGTCTGCATAAGGCTTTTAGTAGAAAAACACGATTGTATATAAGCACTTGGGGTCCTATGTCTCCTATTTGGTAGTTGAGTTTGCCTTCCTTCCCATCCCTCCTTACTTCATTATTTGACTTGTTTTTATTTATTTATTTATTTATTTATTTATTTATTTATTTATTTATTTATTTGTCAAACATGTACAAGATAGCAGGTATAGGTATAATCATAAACATAATCAAAGTGAATACAGATAGATGAATACAATAGGACAGTAGGACAGGGACGGTAGGCACGCTGGTGCGCTTATGCACGCCCCTTACAGACCTCTTAGGAATGGGGTGAGGCCGACAGTAGACAGTCTAAGGTCAAAGTCTTGGGGGNGCAGGTATAGGTATAATCATAAACATAATCAAAGTGAATACAGATAGATGAAGACAATAGGACAGTAGGACAGGGACGGTAGGCACGCTGGTGCGCTTATGCACGCCCGTTACAGACCTCTTAGGAATGGGGTGAGGTCGACAGTAGACAGTCTAAGGTTAAAGTTTTTTGGGTTTGGGGAAGAAACCACAGAGTCAGGTAGTGAATTCTAGGCATTAATCACTCTGTTGCTGACGTCATGTTTTCTGCAGTCGAGTTTGGAGCGGTTTACATGAAGTTTGTATCTATTGTGTGCTCGTGGATTGGTGTGGTGGAAGGTGAAGTAGTCATTGACAGGTAGGACATTGTGGCA
>QLTV01001532.1:36419-72419 GCA_003457575.1 Thermophis baileyi
ATTTTGAGCATTTGGGTTTCCATTTTTCTGTGCTGTAATTTTTATATCCAAAGATGTGAAGCGTGCTTCTAAACGTGCTTCCATGGAGTCGATATATGATTGTTGTGCTTTTATGGTTGTTTCTAAGGTTTGGAATCTATCAGACATGGTAATTAGGTTATCCAGTATTGGTAAACATGGTGGACAGAAATAAGGAAATGTGGAAGATGCTTGTAGGAAATTGGCTACATGTTTGTTTATTTCCAGGCAGGTGTGGTGGGCATACTTTGTGCATATGCGGCATTTTTTGAATTCCTCATCCTCTGATGGTTTTATTGCATTTATAGCATTTGTCATCGTTTGTAGAGGTATCTTCATTTTGTGGGTGTTTGATTGTGGATTTTTTTGAGTTTTTGGTTGGCATGGTCAATAATCAAATAGTGTTGTTCCAGGAGTCGGATGTTTCACTCTCTCTTTTAGTTCAATTTGATTCAGTTTTCTAGGGGTTTTTGCTTGGAATTAGCTCCTGGAGATTGGTAATCCTCCCCGCTCAATTTTAGTTTAAAGCCTTCCTGATAAGTTGAGCCAGTCGTTTTCCGAAAACATTCTTCCCAGTCTTTGTGAGGTGCAGCCCATCCCTTGCTAGAAGCCCATCATGGAGACAGTAGAGACCATGGTCCAGGAATCCACACCAATCCTTTAGCCATTGGTTCACTTCTAGAATCCTTTGTTCTCTTACCGGATGTTGACCTTTCGTTGGCAGTACAGATGAAAAAACTACTTGTACACCTAAGTCCTTGACTTTCTTGCCTAGCTGCTCGTAATCACTCAATATTGTTTTCAAGTCCTTTTTTGTGTCATTCGTTCCTACATAGATAGATAGATTAATAGAGTTGGAAGGGACCTTATAGGTCAGTGGTTCTCAACCTTTCTAATGCCGCGACCCCCAGGGTCGAACGACCATTTCACAGGGGTCACCGCGTGCGTTAGCCCGCCAGTGTGGTGCCACCGTCACTGCAGGGGTGAAAAGGTCCGGGTTCGGCCGTGCTGCGGGTCGCCGGACAGCTGGTAGCCCAGACGCCGCCATTTGGGTTCTTCTACCCTCTGCGCATGCGCAGAATGCAAAGCGTTCTGCGCATGCGCAGAGGGTAAAAGAACCCAAATGGCGGCGTCCGGGCGGGTGGGCGAAGTCTCCCGCTTGTGTCGCTACCGGCTATCCGGCGACCCGCAGGCACAGCCGAACCGGGAGCATTTCACCCCTGCAGTGACGGTGGCACCAAGATGGCGGGCTAACGCGCGCAGCGACCCCTGTGAAATGGTTGTTCGACCCCCAAAGGGGTCGTGACCCACAGGTTGAGAACCGCTGTTGTAGGTCATCTAGTCCAACCCCCCGCTCAAGCAGGAGTCCCTACACCATTTCCGACAAATGGCAGTCCAATTTTCTCTTGAAAGTCTCAAGTGTTGGAGCTCTCACAACCTCTGAAGGCAAGCAGTAGTAGAAAAGGGTGGGTTTTATTATTTTGGTTAGGTTCTCAGCCACATCTTTGTTTTTTGTGTGTGTATGTGGAGATATGAGCGCGTCTCTCCTTGGGCAATAGGACTACAAGAACTTTTGCCTGCCTTTGTCTTGCGCGGAAGTGGCTGCTTCCGTGCTTGGATTCTGCCATGGTGCATCAGCTCTCCTTGAAAGCCTGCGTAACTAAAGCCACAGGATGGACTGCGGGCCCCTTCGTGGGGAAAAGGCTAGCCGGGCCTGCTTCTCTTCCCAAGCAGACTGGCCGAGGGTTCCCCCTGCAAGCCCTTTGGGGAGGTGCTCACCTGTGGTGCATGTGGAACTGCAGGGCTCATGGGAGGAGAGCTTCCACCGGTACATGTCAGCTGGGCTCATATTTTGGCCCTTCCGGAAGAGCTTCAGCCGGTTCCTAAAGAACAAAAAGGCCCAATGAAGCAATGAGAGCTTTTCCGGCACAGCCAATTTTAGAGAGAGAAAGGTTTGGGTCCCAAAGTTTGAATTTGGGAAAGATATGTTCACAGAGTTGTGCTTTAAAAAATAGTGTTTTGGATTGTTTGGTTGTAATAAAACATACCTGTCCTGTTCCCCAAGCAGAATCCCCAGCCCGGTTATTGGCAGAGCTTCCACTGTCTAGAAATAGAGAGAATGGGATAAAAATACCCACAAGCAGAAACAGTTCCATTTACACACACACACACACACACACACACCTGTAAGCTGATTTGTCTATTAGATGCCAAAAACAGCTGATTTCATGCTGTGATGCCACTTCACATAATGACTCCTTTATGGTCTATCCCAGTGGTTCCCAATATGGGGCCCACGTCCCACAGGGAGGCGATTTGATTTTTAATGGGGGCAATTCGAAAATGTGTGGTGTCTAGACTCTAGACCATAGCAACACTTTTTAATATATGCATAGACAAGACTCAAAGAATTATATGTCACAGGGGGGGCATCAGGATTTTAGAGATGCTTAGGTGGGGCATGGCCAAAAAAAGGTTGGGAACCACTGGTCTATCCCAAAGACACCTCCCTTAATAATACTCACTCCCTTCCAGTTGGATGGGTGTAATCCTCTTGGTCCAGGCCAGCTCTATTATCATTAGAAATAACAGAATAACAGAGCTGGAAGGAACCCTGGAGGTCTTCTAGTCCAACCCCCTGCACAAGCAAGAGACCTTCTATCATTTCAAGCAAATGGCTGTCCAGGCTCTTCTTGAAAACCTCCAGTGATGCAGCACCCACAACCTCTGAAGTTCTGAATAGAGCAGAGGGAGGAGTCCCTGTCTCAGATGGGTGTGTGTGTGTCCCGAGGTGGAGACTCCCTCCCAGGAGGTATATTGCTGAGAGCTGGAGGAAGGTCTGTTCTAACCATTCAACCATTTCCAAGAAAGAACTTTAAGCTGAGAAAAGTGCTCATCTTAGGAAGTGAATTCAATTCTGCGTGAATAAAAATTGGTCATTATACCAAGTGGCTTCATGTCATGAAATGTCTTGCCTGTCATGGGAAGTTCTGCTTAATGGCTCCAGGAGAGGAGGAGGAGGAGGAGGAGGAAGAGGAGGAGGAGGAGGCATGCACCAGAAGACAAGACCGATGCAACAGCCTGGTGTCTTCAGGGTGCACCTTCTTCCCCTTTCCTTCGTTTAAGGCCCCTCTCACTTCCCTGGTTTATATGCCCGATGTGGGGAGGGGTAAGCTTGTAGCTGACTAAACACCAGTGGCCTTCCTCTTCCAGTGGTAGGCATGGTCGTCTCTCTTTCTCCTTTGGAAAAGGTAGTCAATTTCTGGTCAGGGTGCTGTAGCATTCTCTCAGGGAGGAGCCCTTGGTGCTCTCTGTCTAGCACTGATGATGTTACCTAGTCAGGGTAATGAAACATCTGCAAGAAAGCAAGCAAGCTCAGAGAGCACCAAGGACCCCTCAAGTCAACCCTGAGCTACAAATCTTCTCCTTCATTCTATCAGTCACTGTTGCTTAACAGTGTCGATACAGGCACAACACCCTCACTTTCCACGTGTAACTCCAGCCAGTGGTGAACGTGTTGGTACTTTCTAGTGGAATGGACCACATGCTCCTTGTGCAACCCTGGTCCTTCCTCCTCTGAAAGTTCTGCTCCGAAGGGATGTGAACATCTGGTTGAAAGGCCAGTGCTGACCGCTATCTGAGAGATGACACGCAAGTTTTCAAAAGGACAGGAAGCAAACTGGAAAAACCTGAAGAAACCCAGGCCTTCCTTTTGACTAGCAAAGCCATAATAAATATGCATAATGTATATTTGCAGGAGTAAGATAAGGATATTAAGAAAATATGTACAACGTGCAGAATGTTACACAATCTGCAGAAGAAGAGTGTGCATGTCCACCTGTGTGCTTGTACTTCTCTGTGTATTATAGTTCTGCTTCATACTCTTTGTTTTAAAAAAAATAATACTGTATATAGACAGCACGAATTGTGACGTTTTGTGGTGGTGTAGATTTTTTTGATGTGTCTGTGTGTGTATATACATGTGTGCCAGATTGTCCACTCCCCCCACCCCACGGCTGATGGGTGGGTCATCGGCTGGAGTCCCAGGGCAAGAGGCCCTGCACCTTTTCCCCAACTGTTGCTCACAGATACCCGCAGAACTGCTTCGCTGCTTGAAAATGGGCCCAGGACGGAGTGCGGAGAAGTCCTGCCTCTGAATTGCCAAATCAGGGCTGATCACATTTCTTGACAGCAGAAGCTCTGGAATAATTCCTTTCCTTTCCTTTCAACAATGGGACTGAAGGGTTCTCTCTTACCACCACCCCTCCCTCCCCCAGCCACTGCAAAAGTTGCAACCATGTTGCATTCCTCCTTTCAGTCTTGCTTTTTAGGCTTAAATAGCTCAGTTGTAATCCCATGCATATCTGCCTGGGAGTAAGTCACATGGAACCCTGAGATCTATGTCAGAGTAAACATGGACACAATTATTCTGCATCAAGTTTTTCATATCTGAGTCAAAAACATTCCAGGAGACCCCCCAAAATATCTTCAGGCTAAAAACTGCCTGAGCATAACCCTGACAAGCTCCACTTGATGAACTGAAAACACAATTAGGATTATACAGTCAGCTTCTCCAGTCTGCAAACTGATCAATGGCAAGAAAATAAATTTTAGCTATTGAAAGACCACTGAAACAAACACATCCTTGCACAATGTAGAGAAATGCCTAGAAGGACTCTTCCCCGCCCACCCCAATTTTCATTATCCCCAGAGTTAAACCACTGGGTGAGGTCATCCGCCAGCAGAAGCTTAAGTACTGTCCGTATGCTGGAGATGACCAGTTACACGTCTCTACCGCTGGCCAACCAAATGAGGCTGTTGGGATCCTTTCTTGGTGCCTAGAAGAGGACCCAACCCTAGCAAGACCAAGTGGCTTTGGGTTTTAAGGCCCCGTGGATCCGGAGTTCTTGATTCATTCTTACTTCTTGATCCAGACAAAGCTTGTGCAGAATTTAGGGGTCCTCCTGTTCAAGGAAGAGGTGGCAGTGGTGGGCAGGAGGGCTTTTGTTGTGCATCAATTGCAACCTTTAGCAGGAGCACTTAGAGTTATACGCTGCTCCACAGTGCTTTACGGCACTCTCTGAGCATTTTAGAAATGTCAGCCTCTTGCCCACAACAGTCTGGCTTCTCATTTTACAGACTTTGGAAGGATGGAAGGCTGAGTCAACCCTGAGCCCGTCAAGATCGAACTCCTGACACTGGACAGAGTTTGCCTGCAATACTGGTGAGGGCTCTTACAGCCTTTCCTGAATTGGGAGGACTTACTCAGGGTGACTCAAGCCTTGGTCACCCCCCAAATGGATCCCTGCAATGTGCTGTCCTCAAAGACCACTTGGAATCCCAGCTGGTCCAAAATGGTGCGGACAGTTGTGGATGCAACTCACATGAGCTACGCTGCTTCCATTGGGCTTCTGGGTGGAATTAAGATGCTGGTTGTCACCCGAAGCCCTTCAGGGCCCAGGATTATTGTCAGGAGTCTCTCCTCTTCTCTGCATTCACCTTCTTCAGATACCTGACTATTGGCACTTGCTTCCTGGAGCACCAGCGACTGAGGGGAGAAAGTCTTTCAGGACCGGTGAGAAAAGGGTGACAGGCAATGCCATAGGCTCATTCAAGAAAAGCAGCAAGGAAAAAGAATAAAAAAAGAAGACATGTCAATGCAAGGCTGAAAAGAAAAGATGTGGTGGGAGAGGGAAGGCAGTAAGAATGACAGCCTGCACAAAACTCTTGAAGTCTGTAGAGATTCAGTCATCCAGGTCATGGTTGTCCCAAAGGTGCTTTTTCAGGAGGCAACTGGACTTTCTTGTTTTGCATTCCATTCCCCACTATCCAGTCAGAGCTGAAGAAGCTTCTTGGATGAGAAGCGAAACATCTTCAAAAGAAAAAACAAGGAAGTCCAGTTGCCTCCTGAAAAAGCACCTTTGGGAAAACTCTTGAAGAGAAGTCAGTCCAGTGTTAGACATGCTGCTTTTTACAGCTTTTCCTGGAACCTGTGAGTACCTTGAATTGTTGAGCTGGGCCACAAGGACCATTTAGCTTAATCCTCTGCAAAGGTCAACAAACCAATCAAGTCATCCTCACCAAGTGTCTGTCCAACCTTTCCTTAAACCCTCCGGAGATGGAGAACCCAGAATTGCTATCAATAGATTGAATACCTGCAAGGTTTGGTTGTTTGACTCCTTTGGTTGCAGGGACCCTCCATCATCTACCATATAAGGGTCCTCTTGGATTCACACCTCCTGCTCAAAGAGCAGGTGTAGGTCTACCTTGTGCCTCAGTTGCACCCATTCCTGGCTGGAAGGGTCTTCAAGTAGTCCCTCATACATTGGTCACCTCTCCATTGGATCGTTGCAATGTGGGGCTGCAATATTTCATCAAAATCACTTGGAAGCTATATCTGACCAGAATGCAGTGGCATAGGGCAGTGATGGGTGGGCTGTGGGGTGCACACATATCCCCACTGCTTTCATGAGCTGCACCGGTTGCCAGTTAGCTGGTTAGGGCCTGTAGGGCCCTGCAGGGCATCAGCCCTGGTTATTTGAGGGACCACCAATCATTCTGTTTCTGCCCATCTGGTCAGGTCAGCTAGAGTGAACACACTCCAGTTCCCATCTATTGTGGGACCTAAGAAGAGGACCATTCTTGGCGATGGCTCCTACTCTGTGGAATAATATCACTTTAATCAATCAGGAGAGAGCTGGGAGGGACCTTGGAAGTCTTCTAGTTCAACCCCCTGCTCAAGCAGGAGACCCTATAAGATTTTAGACTGTCCAGTTTCTTCTTAAAAATCTCCAGTGATGGAGCACCCACAACGTCTGAAGGGAAGCTGTTCCACTGGTTAATTATTCTCACTGTTAGGAAGTTTCTCCTTAATTCCAGGTTGCTTCTCTCCTTGGTTAGTTTCCATCCATTGTTTCTTGTCCTGCCTTCTGGTGCTTTGGGAAATAAGTTGACCCCCTCCTCTTTGTGGCAGCCCCTCAAATACTGGACTATTCATGTCATCCCTTCTTTTCTCTAGACTAGCCATATCCAGTTCCTGCAACTGTTCTTCATATATTTTAGTCTGCAGGCCTTTAACCATCTTAGTTGCTCTTCTCTGAACTTTTTCCAAAGTCTCAACATCTTTTTTGTAATGTGACCAAAACTGGATGCAGTATTCCAGGTGTGGTCTTACTAAGGCTTTATAAAGCGGTACTAATACTTCACGTGATTTTGATACAATACAACCAATGATTGTATTAGCTTTTTTGGCTGCCGCCGCACACTGCTGACTCATATTTAAGCTGATCATCCACTAGGACTACAAAGTTCCTTTCACTGTTACTGTTTTTGATCCAGGGTTCACCTAATCTGTACTTGTACCTTTGGTTTTTCCTGCCTACCAAGTGTAAAACCTTGCTTTTCTCCACATTAAATTTCATTTTGTTGGATAGGGCCCATTGTTCAAGTCTGTCAAGACCTTTTGGATCCTGAGCTTGTCTTCTGGGGTGTTGACTATTCCTGCCAGCTTAGTATTGTCTGCAAATTTAATGAGTTCTCCTTCTATTCCCTCATCTAAGTAATTTATGTAAGAAATTGAAGAGTATTTGGCCTAAGACAGATCCTTGTGGTACCCCACTGCTTCTTTCCTTCCATGTAGATGTAGTACCATTAAGAACTACTTATTGAGTATGATTTGTCAACCAGTTACAAATCCATCTGTTGGTGATGTTGTCTATCCCACATTTTTCTACCTTACCAAGATGTAGGATATGGTCTACTTTGTCAAATGCCTTATTAAAATCTAGGTATATTATGTCCACAGCATTTCTATTAATCTATTAATTTAGTCACTTTGTCAAATAATGAAATGAGATTGGTTTGGCATGATCTGTTTTTAACAAATCCATGATGGCTATTAGTTATAACTTTATTTGTTTCTAGATGTTCGCAGATCTGGTTTTTTCCCCCCCAAGTATCTTCCCAGCTATTGATGTTTGGTTGATTGGTCTGTAGTTTCCTGGATCTGTTTTTTCCCCTTTTTTGAAGATGGGAACCACATCAGCTCTTTTCCAATCCTCAGGTACTTTCCTGGTGCTCCAGGATTTTTGAAAGATATGATACAATGGTTCTGAGATAATATCTGCCAGCTGCTTCAGAACTCTGGGATGTAATCTGTCAGGTCCCAGTGATTTATATTCGCCAAGATCAGACAGGTGTTCTCTTACCATTTTCTTGCTTATTTTAATTTTTATTTCTAGTCTGTCTTTTACAGTTATGATTTGGTAGGTTATAGGGCTATAATTTCTTTTTACGCGAAGACTGATGCAAGAAAGAGCTAAGCAGCTCTGTTTTCTCTCTGCTGCCTGTTTCTTCTTTGCCTTCTTCTCTCTTTAGTGGACTGACTGTTTCCTTGACTTTTTTCTTGTTATTTATATGTTGAAAGAAACTTTTTTTGTTTGTTATCTGAGCCTGTGCTTTCCTGACTTCATCTTTGCAGATTTGGACTATCTGCTGCTTTCTGTCTTAGTTTTCATCTTTCCATTTTTTGTGATTGTCCTTTTTGTCTCTTTAGTCTCATTTTATGCCTTAGTTATATGTCCCTCCTCCCATTTTTTGTAGTCCTTTTTTGTCCTTTAGTTTCAGCTCAACTCAGCTCTTGGGAGCTGCCTGTTCAACCATGACTATTTCTTTAGATTTTGCTTTTTTTTTTTTTTTTGCCTTTTCAAGAAATTCCACTTTAGTTTTGAAAGTTTTTTTTCCCCATGACACCTTTGTTACTACTTCTACTATATCAAAATCTGTTTTCCTACAACTCATGGTTCAGAATAACAGGGTTGGAAGGGACCTTTGAGGTCTTCTGGTCCAACCCCATGCCCAAGCAAGAGACTCTATATCAGGGGTGTCAAACTCAAGGTCCGTGGGTTGGATTCAGCCCACAGGGTACTTAAATCTGGCCTGCGGGGCCGGCCAGGAAATAGCAAAGGACTTGCCTCTAGCAGCCAAAACGGGGCACGGGGGGGGGGGACGCGCACGGCCCCCACACCCCATTTTGGCCAGCAGGATGCTGCAGGAGGTGTCCGTCTGGTCCCTTCCCCCCCGGCCGGCCCACAGAGGAGAACTACAATGCTGATCCGGCCATCGAAGAAACCCCTGCTCTATACCATTCAGGAGAAATGGTTGTCCAGTCTCTTCTTAAAAATCTCCAATGATGGAGCACCCACAATTTCTGAAGATAACCCATTCCTCTGGTTAATTGTTCTCACTGTAAGGAAGTATCTCCTTAGTTCAAGTTTTTTATTAGCTTCCACCCATTGCTTCTTGTCCTGCCTTCAGAAGCTTTGGAGACTAGGTTGACCCCCTCTTCTTTGTGGCAGCCCCTGAAATACTGGAACCCTGCTATTCTGTCACCTCTGGATCTCCTTTTCACTAGACCACACATATCCAATTCCTGCAACCATTCTTCATATGTTTTAGCATCCAGCCCCCTAATCATCTTTGTTGCTCTTTGTTTGATCATTGTTGATCAAACAAATCTTGATCATTGTTGTTTTTTTAAAGTAAAGAAATACAGAAATTTTGTTAAAATCAAGGATTCTAAAAATGTGTGCTGACTTGCACTCAAATTTCCCATCATTTTCAAATCAATTCTTCTGTTAGTCATGATCAAATTCAAGGTATCAGATCCCCAAGCCCACCTGTATCTTTTGAATACAATAAACATTTTATTGTATTTTTTAAGGTCCCTTCTTGGCCTTATGGGTGGTCTGTGTCTTCCTCAATCTTGGGTCTTCTACAGAGGCCAGGGAGTTTGAGGGTTAGCTATTCCTGGCACTGCGCTCTTCTGGATGCCTGTGATGTCCAGATTCCTGGGATCTGTTGGGAGGGCTTAGGAGTCTCAGTCCCGAGTGCTCTTACCATCACTGGGACCACTTTGGCCTTGACTTTCCGCTTCCTCTCCAGTTCCTCCTTCAGGCCCTGGTCCTTCTCCAGCTTCTCATCCTTCTCCTTCCTGATGTTGCTGTCACTTGGCATTGCTACGTCTATCACCACCACAGTCTTCTGGACTTTGTCTACTACCACGATTGATTGTCTGGTACCTGCCTGTCTATCAGGCTCTGGAAGTCCCACCGGATCTTAGCCCTGTTGTATTCCATGACCCTTTTCTGGCATCTCCCATCTGGACTAGAGAGGATGTAGCCCACAGTCTGTGCAGATGTTCTTGTGCTCAGTGCCAGCAGTTCTGTGCATGCTGTTTCTACCTGCATCTTACACCTTGCCGCTATGTGTTGGACCAGGGGTGTCAAACTCAAGACCCGCAGGCCGGATCAGCCCATGGGGTGCTTAGATCTGGCCCACAGGGCTGCCCTGGAAACAGCGAAAACGGAGCTCAGGAGGGCCGAGCTAGGCCACGACAGCCTCCTGCAACCCTCTGCCAGTGAAAATGGAGCTCGGGAAGGCTGCGTGTAGCCCTCCTGAGCTCCATTTTCGGTTTTGACTGCCTCCTGCAACCCTCTGCAAGCAAAAATGGAGCTTAGGAAGGCCGCGGGCAGCCCTCCCGAGCTCCATTTTTGCTGGCAGAGTGCTCGGGCCACCACAGGTCCCCGACACAAGTCTCGTTGAGCTGGCACGCCCACCCAACCCCCCCCCCGAGGTCAAAAACAACCCTGATGTGGCCCTCAATGAAATCGAGTTTGACTCTCCTGTGTTGGACTGTCTCTGAGGCTTCTCTGCACAGTCTGCTCCTTGGGTCTGGTCCCATCACAAACACGGCATCATTCAGCTGCCTGCATATATAACCCTGTTCTGACTGGTTTCATAGTCTGCATCAAAATCCTAGCAAGACGTCTGTTCTGTTAGTTCATCCTTTGATCCAGGTAGTTTCAACACTTGTGTTGCCATCAGGTTGATGCATCTTTCTACAAGCAAGTTTACTCTTAATATACAGTATGTTGCTTGTTCCTCTGAAATAAGGTCGCTCCATCAAAACCAAATTCTTGTGTCATATTTGGACTTGGCAAGATAAAACTAGGTGTCATAAGGTATCTGACAAATAAACAGTGGAAAACTACTTTTAATTGACCTTTAGGGTGTTTTCAATTCAGGGTCCTCCCCTTTAGGCTACAAGGTCCCCCCGCGGTTTTCTTATAGCTGAGAAGTGAGGTGCTGCATGAATACCTGTACAAAGGCGTGTTGGTCTTCCTGAGTGACTCATTGATCTATATGGAGACTATGGCAGAGCATGTGAAACTAGTTAAGAGTGGCACTCAAAAAACTTTCAAATTGTGCGTTCCATCAGAGCAAAATTGTCTATCTGGGTTACCGCATTTCCCATGAGGGGATAGAGATGGACCCCAAGAAAGTTAAGGCGGTGCTGGAGTGGGCCTGCCCCATACCAAAAAGCAACTGTAAACTTTTTGGGATTTGCAAACTTTTACTGCCAATTGATCCCCTCATTCGCTCAGATCGCCCTCCCCATCACCAATCTGTTAAAGATGAAGGGAAGGGGAAACCCAAATCAAGTCAGCCCCTGAAGTGGACAATAAGAGTGCCAGGCAGTGTTCAAAAAACTCGAACATTGTTTGCTGCCAAGTTGGTGCTAAAACACCCAGACTGTAATGCCCCGTTTATCATTCAGGCAGAGGCCAGCGATATGGTGCTGGGGCAGTCCTTCTACAAAAGAACAGCCAGAAGCTGTGTGCATACATCTCCAAGAAGCTAACTGATACTGAACAGAGGAGAAGGAGACTTATGTGGTGTGCTGGGTGCTCTTAATGTGGAGGCACTTCCTGGAAAGGAGCAAGACCCCTGTTGAGGTGTGGACTGACCACAAGAATCTAGAAGCCCTAAAAACGCCCCGGCGGCTATCACCCAA
Source organism: Thermophis baileyi (assembly GCA_003457575.1). Taxonomy (NCBI): domain Eukaryota; kingdom Metazoa; phylum Chordata; class Lepidosauria; order Squamata; family Dipsadidae; genus Thermophis; species Thermophis baileyi. Next base: position 48,292 of record QLTV01001532.1, read on the forward strand.
GCAAGTCCGGTAGGCTCAGTACTTTAATCGGTTTAATTTCACCCTCTGCTATCTCCTGGGCTGGTGGTGGGAATTTTTTAGCCGATGCACTTTCCAGGATGCCCCAATATAACAGCTCCAAACAGGAAATAGTGAAACCAGTTATTCCATCTCACCAGCTCGCAGCTCTGGTCACCACCCGAGAGCAGGCAAAAGCAGAATCCAGGTGGGAGAAGGCATAGCGAGCACCCTAAAGACGGCATTAGAGGGAGACAAGTGGCTCCAGGAGCACAAGAATAAACACACAATGCAAGGAGGTTTAGCTTGGGTGGGGGCAAAGAAAGAAAGCCAAAGATTACTAATTCTGGAGAAAAGCCATGACTCAAAAACAGTGGGACATTTTGGCTTTGTAAAAATGCTACACCTGATTACCGTATATTTCGGCATATAAGACGCACCTTAGTTTTTGGGGAGGAAAATGGGGGGGAGGGAATTCTGCCTACCAGGTATTCATCTGGCTAGTCCTTAGCCTGGTCAGCTTCAGCACATTAGTTTGCTCGCTGGTTTTGAGGTTGGGGGTGGTTGGGGCTATGCTTCTAAAGCACAGCTGATCGTCGTAGGGAGCAGCAATTAGAAAAGCAGGCAAAGCATGGAAGATCACTTAGCTCGTGTTTGGGCTGAAAAACAGCTTCAAAAACACAGCTGATCCTCGGAGGGAGCGACTAAAACAGGCAAAGCGGGGAAGGGGTAAGAGAAGGAAGCAGCTGTTCCGGGTAGCCATTTTGGGCACCGTGCGAGCATTTGGAGGTTGAAAATGCAACACGCGGAGCCCAAAAACACAAGCCATTGTCAGTGGCAATCTCTGCAGCCAGGAAGAGGACGCACGGAGGCCGAAGGGTAGGGGCCGGTGAGTGGGCAGGGCTACATTCAGAGTATAAGACGCACCCAAATTTTCAGCCTCTTTTAGGAGGGAAAAAAGTGTGTCTCATACTCCGAAAAATACGGTAAGTGCCAATTCTGGTGGCCGTCACTTTAAAAAGACATTCAGTTACGTGGTTAGCTGCCCGGTTTGTGCTTCGGCCAAACAGCAGCAAGGAAAACACCAAGACACCAACCTGTGGTGGAGCCCAATGCCCCATGGAAGGAAATTTCTATGGACTTTATATGGAGCTACCAGAAAGTTCCGGAAACACCGTAATTTGGGTGATTACTGATTTGTTCTCCAAACAAGTGCATTTTGTACCCAGCCAAAAAATCTCATCTGCTCGCACCTTAGCTAAGCTGTTCATTCACTATGTCTATAGACTACACGGTGCTCTGCATCAAATACTTTCTGACTGCAGAGTGCAATTTACCTCCAAATTTTGGCAGGAATTTTCAAAGCTTCTTGGGACATCCCAAGGGCTCAATTCCAGTCATCATCCTCGAATAAATGGATGGTGTGAACGTACTAGAAATGGGGTCCTAGAACAGTACTTGAGTTACTACATAAATTACCAACAGGACAATTGGACAGACCTCTTGCCATTTGCTGAGGTGGCCTATAATAACTCAGTACATAGCAGCACCGGATTCACCCCTTTTAAAATGGCCAAAGGACAAGACTTTGCGCCCATGCCTGAGCTGCACTGAGCACCGTCCCCCATCCCATCCCTAAAGAACTGGATTGCCCAACTAAAAGACACATAGCCTGTTGTCAGGAAATCATTGGAGGAAGCAAGAGAGATTTATAAAAAACAGGCAAACAAAAACCAAACAAAGCCCAAAGACTTTAAAATAGGAGACTGGGTCTATCTATCAACCAAATACCTACAATACAGGCATCCTTCTAAAAAATTGGGAGTCAATTATGTTGGCCCTTTCCCCATCAAGAGAATCATCAACCTGGTCACAGTTGAACTCAAACTGCCGAAGGCCCTTAGGCCATTCACCCAATTTTCCATTGTAGCCCTACTGAAACCAGAAACTAAATCCCTGCTATGCCCAATCCGGCCACCACCACCACCCCGAACCCCTCATGATTGAGGGGGACAACATTTTGAAATTAAGAACATTTCAGACTCCCGTAGAAACCGAGGAAAACTTCAGTATTTGGTAGCATGAAAGGACTTCCCTCCTTCAGAAACTGAATGGGTGGACCTTAAACACATTAAAGCTTCTCAAACATTTCCACAATCAGTATCCCAATAAATTGAAATAGTACCCTACTCTAACTGTATTTCTACCTTGTTTCTCTTTTATGTTGTGTCTTTCCATTTATTTTGCAGGACTAACGTCCCTGTCGGGGGGGGGGAGCCTGGCAGAAGCAGCAGCTGACTAACGTCCCTGTCGGGGGGGGGGCAGCCTGTCAGAACTATCAGCTTTGGCTTGGCGACTTGCCGGTGCCAAGGCAGAGGGAGTGGGGAACAAATGGGCAATCTGCTGTTATACCTTTAGGGCAGGAAACGGAGGGGGGAATTGACAGCTGAGGAAGAACAGAGCCGTTTGGAATCTGTTTGGTGCACTGACATCTTCAAGGCCATTTGCCCCAAGTGTGGAAATTCACCAGCCCAAACACCTCAGAGTTTCCCATAATGTCACAGCGATGGTAGATTGGCTACACACGGATGGACCACGTGGGGAGGAGCTCGGGGAAACCAGGGGTTTTAGTTCTGTATTGGTGCGTGGGAATTTTAGATTCCGCTTGACTCTCCTGCAATCAGCATTCCTTAGTAAAAGTGCCTTTTCACTTCAAAGGGTATCCAGAGTTTTACTTCCCTAAGAGATGAGACTGGGGCAGGTCTGAGAACCGCGATCGGAGCGGCTATATCAGAATAAGACCTGAAAAAGCCAGGCTAAGACTTGAAACACCTATTTTTGTGGGAGTTACATTAGCTGCCATCAGAGATCTGGGCCCTATTCAAGGTGTTTTTTTTAATTTCTGATCCTTTGTACGGCTTGCAAGATCATCTATCTACACAATCGAGCAGAGGGGATATGCTCAATTTATTGCTCTGGGTGCCCACTCTAAAAAAAAAATCAGAGAACCCCCCCAAAGGAACATTTTTAGTAGCAGCCTCCCACAAATAAATCACAATGCTCAGTCTTATGTGATATTTCTCAAATAATTACACTAGTAGTACAGTATTTAAGAGCTGTGGTGGCGTGCAGCACTGCAGGCTACTTCTGCTAACTGCTGATTGCCAGCAGTTTGGCAGTTCAAGTCCCACTGGCTCAAGTTTGACTCAGCCTTCCATTCTTCCGAGGTGGGTAAAATGAGGACCCAGATTGTTGGGGGCAAGAAGCTGACTCTGCAAACCACTTAGAGTGGGCTGTAAAAGCACTGTGAAGCGGTATATAAGTCTAAGTGCTACGGTATTGCTATTGCTATTTGAGTTTAAAAAGAGATTTGTTTCTAGATTGATGGATATGGAAATGGTGATAGATGGGCGTCTTCAATGTAGGGGTTTCATTTTTCATGTCCTTTAAGCATGAAAGCCAGCTGGGTGACTATGGGGAAGGCACTGAATCATGAACTAATGTAAGGCCTATGTGAGTTCACAGAATATGTTACCCCAACAACAAAACCAACAAAATAAAAGTAACCAAGCTAAGTAAGTTTTAGGAATGAAGACACTAGTCTTATAATGTATGTCTGAACTCGATCTGGCATAAGGAGGTCACAGAAGACACCACACTCTCTGTGGTTTTGGTTACAGGGCTGTGGTATAAAAAGTAGACTCTTTAATTTGCTGCTGAGGTTATAGGGCTGCCCCACATGAGCCAGATGAGGTCATGTTCCTGCACCACAGAAAGCCAGTGGCTGTGGTCTGTGACACACTGAGCCACAAAATGCTCACCTCCTTCTCAACTAGCAATAGCAATAGCACTTATATCCCGCTTCACAGTGTTTTATATAGCCCTCTCCAAGCGGTTTTCAGAGTCAGCCTCTTGTCCCCAACAATCTGAGTCCTCATTTTACCCACCTCGGAAGGATGGAAGGCTGAGTCAACCTTGAGCCAGTGAGACCCGAACTGCCAAACTGCTGGCAGCCGGCAGTCAGCAGAAGTAGCCTGCAGTACTGCATTCTAGCCACTGAGCTACCACGGCTAGGAAGCAGAAGAAGATAGGAGGACTCAAGAAGGCAGATGTGAACTTGGAATGAATGACAGCAGCCCTTTCAAAGTCAAGAGTTGCATTCTGAGTTGGGCTGAAAAATTACTGGCAATCGTCTCCCCAATTTCAAACCAGCATCAGTGTAGCCACATTTTATGACAAATTTGGATTATTCTGTCTGTTCCTTATGTTCTGTGCCCTCAGGGTCTGACTCGGTTGCAATGCAGGCTTGCCCCAGGCACCCACTTGCCTCTCACCCCAGCAATTCCTCCAGGGATCTCTGCATCTCACCAAAGTGTGCAACTCGTGAGCAAGCAGCGGGACGCTGAGCAAGGACTGACTACAGCTGTGCATATTCAGCAGAGAGAAGGTTGTTCTGGAAACAAGGGTGTCTTACTAAGAAGCCATTCCAGCATCTGGCTTGTGTATTGAGGCACTTGGGATCTAGTTATTTACAACTCCAGCTTGTTGATTTACTATGACCTTGTCTCTCCTTTGATTTGGCATGTAAATCTTTGGCTTGACTTTGGACTGCTGGACTTGGAAACTGGCCTAGCTAAGTCTCATCTGCAATTAATCCCTGCCAGCCTTGCTGTTGGGGTTTGCAGAGCAAGTCTTCCTCTTAATACTCCAAATGCCTTAGGAACGGTGTCCATCTTCTGAAGGAGTGCTTAAAAAAGCCAGGTGCAAAACCCAGATTCTGGTTCAGGCTCAGGTTATCTGGGACTGAAAGAGCTTCAATTCCAAATGACTTCAGAACCCCCACCCAAAAGAACCTACCTGCTCTGTTTTCTCTAGGTTCTGTTCCAGCCCGAAAACCCGAAAGATCATAATAGCAGTGTATCTTTCTTCCTTTTTATTTGAAGAAAGTTTTGATATTAAAGAACCTGATTGTAATACATTTTTCATTTACGGGGTCCTTAGTGCTCTCTGAGCTTGGTTGTTTTCTTGCATTTTTCATTTACTTTCAAAATTACCGTAATTACCAAAAGGAAGTTGATGCAAAATTTAAGATGTTCCTCTTCAAACAAAGAAAGAGAAAAACAAAACGTAAGAATCCTGTGCAATGTTCGATTTTCCACACTTGTTAACCAATGGTTGCCAATTCTGTCTTAAACCAAATTAACTGCCTATAAATTAAGGCATTCCATATGTAAATTTAATCTCCCAATAATATCTACCCAGAGAGGTTATCATTTCATACACAAACTGCACACACTCAAACCTACATACGCCTCCTTACTCCTCCTTATGGGAACAGAACAGGAAAAAAGAGGAAAGGGTTAGTGCTCCAAGAAGAGAAGGAAAAAGAAAAGGAGAAATAAAATGAAATGAAGGCGGGGTAGAAGAGAAATTGTGTAAAGTTCAAAGATTTTTGTGCTGGGCTCAGCAAGCATCAGCCCAATAAATAGTTCTTCCTGCCAGATCACCATGTTTAGAACTTTTGAGGTCTCGTGGTCCTTTCCTCATCTTCCAGGAGAAAAGGAGTACATGCCCCCTACGTATTAAGATAGAAGGGAAATAAGTATCTCCTAGGTCAATCCTCCCAGGTAAGCTAGACCGGGAACACGACCAGATGAGACAATTCTACTTTTTGTAAAGCTACATTAATAGAATCATGCAAGTCTATCAGTTGGGTGTGTGTGTGTGTGTGTGTGTGTGTGTGTGTGTGTGTGTCCCCTTCCTAAGCTTCTTTCTCTGACCGTTAGACCACTTGGGGCTCCTGCCTTGCTTGTCTGATCATTCCCTCCTTCTCTCTTCCTTCATCAAGGCCATTCTCACATACCATGACTTCTGCCTCTCTGGAGTGAAGGATGCTCTGAGGACTTCACTTGGAGTGAGTGTCTATTGAGGCAAATGCGCAACAACCTCCCCTTTTTACACATGGTTATTTTGGAAGGCAGCTCAACTTTTTTTTTAATAACAGTATCCGCCCAACTTACTGTACAGGCCTTCATCTTGAAATGCATTAGAAGCAACATCAGAGCAAAATTTCACTTCCCAAGTCCTTACCTCGTCTTCTGGGTTCTGTTCCCCTGGGCACCGGCAGTAGAAATAGTAGCATTGGAAAGCTGGATCTCTGAAGATGCGTTGCTGGCTTCCTCATGGGTCAGCTCCATAAAAGTGCCATTAGCAGCGTAAGCCAGCAGCTCATCACTGTCATCATAGTCAACATAAAGACGGTCTATTTCAGGCCCAAAGGTGTTGATGGGGTCCACTGGAGAAAAGATACTGTTCAGGGTCTTGTTCCAGATGGATTCTTTCGGATCTGATCTCTTATCCCCAAAGCTGTGGATGATTGCATTTTCTGAAAGGAACTCTTGGGAAGGGAGAAGGGAGTCCAGTTCGCTTCCATTTCCTTCCACCTTATAATTGGTTTTAGTTGCATTTGATTCTGGAATGAAAAGGGGGGCAAAAATCAAAAGTAACTGAAGTGAACAACTGGCCAAATTCAAAAAGTGACATGGAAAATGTCAATTGGGCTCAGACTCCCAATGTTCTACATAATCCAGAAAACCCTTGAGGTAAGGATTGTAAATCCAATTTTTATAATTCCATCATGTAGATGGAGACTTCTGAGGTTGAGAGGTAATGCTGAGTTCACAGTGCATCCCATGGTTTTGCTGTAAAAATAAAACTTGATAATCTAGAGTTACATGGCCCAGCGAATCTCGAGTTCTGGACATGGCCCAATTTGACCCAGTTACTTCAATGTGACTCACCCAGATTTGGAAGAAAATTTAACAACAGAAAGGTAATGTTATGTGGCCCAAGGATTCCAGAGAGCTGCCCAGAATATGGGGGAGAAGCGGGGAAAAAGTGGAAGGCAGGAGCCAAAGGGTGCACTTTGTTCAAAAGGAAGAAGAGAAGGCGGTATGGTGTTATATGTGAAGGAAATGCACTGAGACCAGGAATCTGAGGGTCCAGCCAGAGCACCTGGGTAGGAATAGAAGGGAACATATTCTTGGGGTAGAGTTAGAGATTGCCAAACTAGGCAGATGATCTGGAGAAACTCCTCCTGGATTAATTTCCAAATGTTTGTGGGAGGAAGACACAATAATAACAGGCGGATTCAACTACTTGGACATCTGTTGGAAAACCAACTCAGCCAAAATGGCAAGGGCCCAAAGTGTTCTTCCGTGGCCTTACCGGCTTTTATTTTGTAGGAGGCTGATGAAAAACAAGGAGACTGATTCTCCCAAGATCTGATTGCAACCCCTGGGAAAGGAATAGGATTCTTGCAAGGAAGTGATTCTCTTTTCTCAAGGTCCTAGAGCAGGGGTCTGCAACCCGCGGCTCTGGAGCCGCATGTGGCTCTTTCATCCCTCTGCTGCGGCTCCCTGTCGCTCAAAATATACATCACAACCGCCAATGTGCGACACCCACCGGCCCGTGATTTATTGAGCTTTTCGACCCATCTTTTTTTTCGGAGTTCAAAATGTCTTTGTTGCATGCAGAAATAAAAATTTGTTTTCTCTGTAGCAGTTCATTGATTTCATAAATGCAACACACTATAGTTTTTTTATACATAGCATAAAGGTAAAAAACGATATATGCAGTGTTATCTTCATTTTAGATGTCAAAATGGTTTTTTTGCTCCCGGTGTTTTCTTTTCTGTGGTAAATGTAATTTCAACAAGCTTAAAAAAGTAGTAAGCAGAATCTGCCAGAACAGTAGAGGCCTGGATGGGATGCAAGAGGCTCACCCAGGCAAGACTGAGTGGCACCGGAAACCTTCCATCTTTGGTTCAGGATGGGGTGGCGCACAATCTGGGGATCCACCTGGACTCAACTTTGGCTAGGAGGGCTTTGTGTGCAATTTCCGGTTGTGCATCAGGTGTGGCTGTTCCTGGCCCGGAGAGGGGGGAGGGTCTGCTCATGATCACTCATGCCTTAGTCCCCTCCTACTTGGATTACTCTACGTGGGCTGCTCTTGAGGAATACGTGGAAGCTTCAGGTCCTGCTCCTGCTCCATGAATTACATTAGCTCCCGGTGTGTTTGTGGGTACAATTCAGGGTTCTGATTGTCAACTTTAAAGCTTTTTCATAGCTTAGGCCTGGATGGTCTCTCTTCTATTGCTTCTACCCATCCTATCTGCTCTAGTAGGAGAGGCGTTTGATCAGGGGGTTTGACTAGAAGACCTCCAAGGTCCCTTCCAAGGCTGTTATTCTGACACCAGACTAGATCTGACCCTGCTGGTCCTTCAAAGTATCATTGAAATGTAGTTTTGTGCTCAGATGTGGGGCTCTGGGTGTATGAAAGAGCCCACTTCTTGGCTTTGTTGATGGTCATGTTCAAGATGCTTGACTGCCACATGTTTTTATTTTTCTGTTATGTATTTTATCTATTTTACTCTAAGCCACCTAAAGAGGCATATGTGAGATTAACAGATTAACAGAGTTGGAAGGGACTTTGTAGGTTATCTAATCCAACACACACACACCCGGCCAAACAGGAGACCCTACACCATTTCTGACCAATGGCAGTCCAGTCTCTTCTTGAAAGCTTCCAGTGGTGAAGCTCCCACAACTTCTGAAGGCAACTTCTGTTCCATTGGTTGTTCTCACTGTCAGAAAGTTCCTCCTTATTTCTAGGTTGAATCTCTCCTTGTTCAGTTTCCATCCATTATTCCTTGTCTGGCCTTCGGGTGCTTGGAAAACAGCTTGGCCCCATCCTCTCTGTGGCAGCCCCTCAAATATTGGAAGGCTGCTATCCTGTCTCCCCTGGTCCTTCTCTTCCCTAGACTAGCCAGGCCCAGTTCCTGCAACCGTTCTTCGTATGTTTTAGCCTCCATTCCCATAATCAAATCAAATCAACAAATGGAAAATTAACACAATTATCAATGAGAGTACATCAAAACCTCTGTTGTACTGAAGTATCGAATGGTATTTTGCAAGGCTGCGTTTTAGGCCCTGTGCACTTCAACATATTTATAATGATGAGGGGGGCTTAGAAAACAAGATTATATTTGCAGATGTCACAAATGAAGGAACAACAAAAACATTTTAAAAGATAGCTCAAAATTCAGGAGGATCTTGATAAAGTGAAACGGTGGATCATGTCATCCCTAATCCCTCTCTTAATTAGGTTAGACATACCTAGTTCCCTCAACCGTTCATCATATAGTTAGGTTCCAGATCCCTTAACATCTTGAAGATTATCATGCAAAATTATGAGGAAGCAGATTTCAATTAGAGGTAGGAGGAATTTCTAAGTGATAAGAGACATTCAATGGAACATAGTGCCTTGTCAGGAGAGTTGGAGTCCCTGTTGCTTCAATTCATTTTGGCAGATATTATTGAAGATGCTTTAGAAATGGATCCTGTACTGGGGAGTGGAGGGAGCTCCTAATCTCCATTGCATTCTGTGGCTCCATCTTTATATACTGTAGTCTTACTTCATTTTTAATTGGATAACTTCCTTAATAGATGATGGGAATGATTTACATAGATCTGGATTTCACCAAAGCATTTAGCATGGCATGCTGTGAGAGAGATCTAGTAGTCTAGTGGACAACCATTAAATATGAGCTAGCAGTGTGCTGCAGCTGCCAAAAAACCCAATGTAGTCCTAGATTACATCAACAGAAGGATGAGAAGATCGTGAGAAGTTATAGTACTGCTTTATACTGCACTGGTGAGCCAAACTTGGAATTCTGCATCCAGTTTTGGTCACCATAATACAAAAAAGATGTCGAGAGTCTAGAAAGAGTGCAGAGAAGAGCAACAAAGATGATTAGGGAGCCTAATCCAACCTAGGCTAAAACGTACGATGAATGGTTGCATACATCCAGTCTAACAAAGAGAAGACCTGTGGGTGACATGATAGAGTCTTCCAATATTTGTGGAATCAATGGAACGGCTTGCCTTCAGAAGTTGTTGGGGCTACATCACTGGAGGTTTTGAAAAAGAGATTGGACAGCCACAGAACAATGCTTAAATGTTTCCCACTAGAAAACAGAAGTCAAACCCTTGGCTTGCTACTCATGAAAACCTTGGAACAGTAGCGGATGGCAAAATGAATTGCCAGCTGTGCAATATGGTGGCAAGCAAGGCAAATATACGTTTGGCCACATCAATCCAGACAGTTTCCAAAGCTCTGTTCCTTTGTCCAAGTGAAGGTTGGACAGGCGTTTGTGTGCGATGTTGTAATTTGGATTCCCTTCTCAAGGGCCATCCAGCTTGAGGGCGCTCTGAAATTTATGCCCACGGAAATGAAAAAGGCAGCCTGAACATCTTGCTGGAAGAAGGTCTTTCTAGCAAGAGCTTCAGCGGCCATCAGGCAGGACCTCAACAAGAAGAAGCCTGCCCTCAGTTGTGGGTTACTCACCTGTGGAGGGCTTGCTCGGGAGGGCAGGGCCATACTCAAGAGGGGTCCTGGGGTAAACTTCATTGGTCTGCTGCATCTTGCTCAGCTTCAGTTCGTCCCCTTGCCCTTGCCGGCCAAAGAGCAGCTTCTCCAGGTGGCCCTTTTCTTGGGAGAGGGTGGCCAGCAGGCTGGCGTTGAGCTGAGCGAGCCCCCAAAGGAATCCTCCTTCGAACTCCGTTTTTTCTTCACTATCTGATTCCGAGAAGCCGTAGTAAATTGGCGGCAGCTTTTTCAAATAAGGTCTTGTCTGCAGGATGTATTCGTATGTGATTGATGGGTTTTTACCATTTTGGTTCCAAACCTGGAGGAAAGGGGGGAAATGCCTTGTTATGTAAAGCTCTTAAGAAGGCAGCAGCTCAAAGCCCCAAAAGCCAATAATCTCTCTCATCACTGGGGGACGCAGAGTGACAGGCTTGTCAGGGAGAATGTCCACCTTGCAATGGCTCCCCACCCTTGAGGGGACCTGGGCAGCCCCTTCGGGTGACCCTGTCTTGTCCTCGGCCCTTTCACAAAGTCCACTGGGCACAAGGAGAATCACAGACCGTAGAACTGGAGGACCAAGGAAGTGGGGGGTATTAATCCTCCTGCATACTTTCCAGAATCCTAGGGTACATCCTGGGGGTACCTTAGGGGCCACTGAGTGCTGCCCCTCCTCAAGGCAAGATCTGATAAAGGCTTTTAGGCTGATTATTTACTTTTGTTCAGGTTTATACAGTACGTCACTGCTGTCCTGCTGACTGTGAGTGGCTAACAGCCACAGAGAGTAAAACCAGACCAAGCAGTCAATTATAATAATTAATACCCCACCCTTCCTTGGTCCTCCAGTGCTCTTCTGAAGAGCCAGGTTTATCCCAGTCTCTGAACGAATAATAAAAGGGGAGGGATCCAGATATCAAGGCAGGCTGTTCCACAGGAGGGAGGCCTTTCAAAGACAGCCCAACGGAAAGTTGACACCTCACCCCTTATGAATTGTGACCCTCAGTTTCCTTAGCAAGGGTGTTACAGGAGTCATGAGGCCCATGATGGCGAACCTATGGCATGCGTGTCACAGGTGGCACACAGCGGCCTCTCTGTGGGCACACGAGCCGTCGCCCCAATTCAGCTCGGCCGTGCATGCGCACGCGCCTCCAGCCAGCCAGCTTGTCATCGGGTTTCTGCCCCGCATGCGCGGGGGGCGTGCGGGGGCCGCGTGCGCATGCATGGGGCGGTGCACATGCGGGGCATGCACATGGGGCGGGGGCATGTGGGGGGCGCGTGCACATGTGCGGGGGCGGGGTTCGGGCGCGCATGCTTTGGGCACTCGGTCCGGAAAAGGTTAGCCATCACTGACCTAGACCATCACAAGCTGTGCCAGACTGTCTCTCCCCCATGGATTCCACCCATTCTACCAGATCCCATAGCAAAAGCATGTTTTGGGTCTCCTCAGCCAACAAGGGTGACTTGGTGAGTCCTAGGAATCATGCCTGCTCTATGGAACAGCCTCCCTCTGAAGAGACTTGATGGCCCCATCTATGCTGCCCAGTTCTGGTCCCCACAATTCAAGAAGGATTCTGGAAAGTGTGCAGAAAAGATCAGGAATGATGGTGAGGGGCTTGTAGATTAAATCCTATGAAGAATAGTTAAAGAAACTGGGTATGTTTACTCTAAAGAGAGCTAAAGGGAGACATGATAACAATCTTCTGATGCCTCAAGCTTCCTCCGGTGGATTTCTTCTGTGGAATGCAGGAGAGTAGGAGAAGAATCGGTCTGTGGAAGCTTTACAGAGAGAGGGATCCAAACTCAAATGAAGGAGAAACTTCCTGACTGTGAAAGCTATTAAACAGGAGAACAGCCTTCCTCCTAAAGCTGCCATCACTGGAGGTTGGAAGCAAACATTGGATCCCCATTTGTCTGGAATGGCTGGAGGATTCCTGCCCAGGGCAGGATGTTTGGGCTAGAAGACCTCCAGAGTATCTTCCAACTTTATGATTCTACAATGCATTTTCTACGTTTACATACTGGTAACAAGACGGGAGACATTCATGCACTGAGATATTCGTATGTTCCAAGAAACAAAACTTACCATGATGTTTAAACCCTGGTTGGTAGGCCCTTGTGCGACAATATATTCTATGCCAGTCTCAAAAATGTCCATGGGTCTCCTGTATTTGAAGATGGTCCCTGCAATGTTGAAGTTTTGGGGGATGTCTACTCTGTAATCCCCATTGAAGAAGTAAGAGCCACCTTCATCTGCAATGGCTGCAAAATCCAAACGAGAGGCCGTGATTTGTACAGTAGAAGTTACTGACACCCACTTTCTTTTCTGCCCTGGTCTCAGACTCTGCAATGCTATTCTGTGGAACAGCCACTGGTCAAGCCTGAATGAAATAACACCCCAGCTACCCAGCCCACTGTGGGAATCTGCATCACGACCAGGGCATCGTGATCAGCGTTAGCAAGAAGAAGTTGGGAGGCAGATTATTTTTTTTAGGAGAAAAGAGAAAAAGCCACAGAAACAAGAAAAATGTCACACAAGCAAGCAAGGTGGATTTGGAGATGTTATGCTCATGAAGGTAGGCTGTAGATTTAGGTTACAAAATGAAAATACTTTGCTTCCTAAGAAGAATGCAAGAAATAAATGTTTTATTGGTTATTGTCCCAGGTATAATACAAACCCAAAACATCAGCAGATTTCTTCCGTTCCACTATCTGGATATCTGTTGCTCCAGCAGGAATGTGAGTCACCAAAGAGTATCCTGCAGAACAGAGCATGGATGAGTAAGAAGCAAATCACCAGGGATGGCTAGAATCGCCAGGAGGAGGGGATGGGACCCTCCCACCGCTTGGCCTCCCTACCCAAGGCTGAACTTGCTCAGGGCCAAGGCCGTCCCCAAGGTCCCCTCCTGCCTTACCAAGCGGAGCATTTCCCTTCCTGTAGCTCCCAGTTACGTGAGTGCAGCTGCTGCCGTTCCCTTGGCAGACCCCGCATTTATCCAGAGCGTGGGGGGAGAACAGAACCCCATCGCATCCGATGGGCTAGAAGCAGCAGAAGAAAGAGCGCCTTGAGAGGCGGCTGGAGCAGCTACAAGAATTCTGCGGGCAAGAGGGCAAAACCAAAATGCTTAACAACCTCACATTTTCCAGACACGCACACTCCTCGGAAAGGAGAGGATTTGCAGGAGGTGCCGTCCCGGGCCAGGACCATCAGCTGCCTCTGCCCGTCGGTGGTGGTGCAGTGGAGATCACAGGGCTTGCTGGAGATGTGGACATAGTCATCTGAAGGGAGAAGAGGGAGACACGGAGATGCTAAATAGTCAGGGCAATTACCAATACAATTTAGAAAAAAACCCACCTCAGACAGTGTTATAAAACCTCATTTGAGTCTGATACATGGAAAATGTACGTAGGAGGAGTTTGCATCAGTCAATCCTGTCAGCCTTGCCAGGCAGACCAGACAAGAAACACCCAGATGAGCTAATTCTAGTTTATTTTAAAGCTACATAAGCAGAATTTTGAATGCTTGAAAGTACAATTCTCCTGCTATACAGTCTGAGGAACTAAGGGAGGATCTCTTCTGATCCTTTTACCTCACCTGGTCTCCAGCTGCAGGCTCTGCGATCTGTTTTCTAGGCAGCCTCTCTTCACCCCGTCTCCCAAGATCTTTCCCACATACCCTTACAGATCTTGAGGGTCGTGACAAGGTCCTCAGGGCTGTGACCTCATTCACCTATGTGCCGGACCCATGCCCCCCCTGGTTGGTCAAGGCCCCCCAGGAGGATCCTGTAGTTGGGTCCAAGTGGCGGTTAATGTCATTTTGCAGGAAGGAGTGGTTGTGCCTGCCTTGAAGGGGGGTTGTGGGGGCTCATCTCCTCCTCAAGAACCATCTTTGGACCTGACTATATTGGACAACTTCCATTGAGTCCCCACTATTTCCTGTCCAGGATTAGGGTGAGGAAGAGACTGGTTAGCTTTTAACTCCAGGAAGCCCTCGATGAGGTGGATTATCTGGGGCCCCTGCAGTTGAGATTCAACCCAGGCTACCATTTAAGACTGCCTTCATTACCCTTGGAAATGAACTCTGGAGGGCTTGGGTGATCCCAGGATCCTGGCCCTCTGGGTGTCAACTCTGAATCAAACCTGGCTGAAGCCATCTTGTGCTGCTTCATAGTTGCCACGCACTATGGGGGGGAGGATGAGGGGTAACAGAGGAACAGAGTTGGAAGGGACCTTGTAGGTCATCTAGTCCAACCCAGGGGTGAAATCCAGCAGATTCTGACAGGTTCTGGAGAATCGGTAGTGGAAATTTTGAGCAGTTCAGAGAACCGGCAAATACCACCTCTGGCTGGCCCCAGAGTGGTATATTCTCTGCCTCTCAAGTCCCAGCTGATCAGGAGGACAGGGGGATTTTGCAGTACCCTTCCCCTGGAGTGGGGAGGGCATGGAGATTTTACAGTATCCTTCGCGGACCTTGTAGGTCATCTAGTCCAACCCCCCACTCAAGCAGGAGTCCCTACACCATTTCAGACAAATGGCAGTCCAATCTCCTCTTGAAAGTCTCAAGTGTTGGAGCTCTCACAACCTCCGAAGGCAAGCTGTTCCACTGGTTGATCGCTCTCACTGTCAGAAAGTTTCTCCTTATCTCCAGGATGAATCTCTCCTTGGACAGTTTCCATCCATTATTCCTTGTCTGGCCTTCTGGTGCCTTGGAAAACAGCCTGCCCCCCTCCTCTCTGTGGTAGCCCCTCAAGTATTGGAACACTGCTATCATATCTTCCCTGGTCCTTCTCTTCGCTAGACTAGCCATGCCCAGTTTTTGCAACCGCTCTTCGTATGTTTTAGTTTCCAGCCCCCTAATCATCCTGGTTGCTCTCCTCTGCACTTTCTCTAGAGTCTCGACATCTTTTTTGTAGTGTGGTGACCAAAACTGGATGCAGTACTCTAGGTGTGGTCTAACTAAGGCTTTATAGAGTGGTATTAGTACCTCCATAGACCTAGATTGTATCCCTCTATTAATGCAGCTTAGGATTGCATTGGCTTTTTTGGCTGCCGCTGCACACTATGTCTCCTATTTGGTGTTTGAGTTTGTCTTCTTCCCCATCCCTCTTTAGTTCGTTATTTGCCTTGCTTCCTAGGGGTCCTTGCTTGGAATTAGATCCTGGAGATCCTATAGATTGGTCACCCTCCCCGCTCAATTTTAGTTTAAAGCCCTCCTGATAAGTTGAGCCAGTCGTTTTCCGAAGACATTCTTCCCAGTCTTTGTGAGGTGTAACCCGTCCCTTGCCAAAAGTCCATCTTGGAGGTAGTACAGCCCATGGTCCAGGAATCCAAAGTTTTTTTGGCGACACCAACCCTTTAGCCAGTGGTTCACTTCTAGGATTCTTTGTTCTCTTACCGGATGTTGTCCTTTCATTGGCAGTACAGATGAAAAAACGACTTGTGCACCTAAGTCCTTGACTTCCTTGCCTAGCTGCTCGTAATCACTCAATATTGTTTTCAAGTCCTTTTTTGTGTCATTTGTCCCTACATGCAGTAATAGAAGGGGCAGTTTTTTTTTTTGGCAACACCAACCCTTTAGCCAGTGGTTCACTAGCTGCTCATAATCCCTCAATATTGTTTTCAAGTCCTTTTTTGTGTCATTTGTCCCTACATGCAGTAATAGAAGGGGGTAGTAGTCTGTGGGTTTTATTATTTTGGTTAGTTTCTCAGCCACATCTTTGATTTTAGCTCCAGGGAGACAGCATACGTCTCTGGATTGACTGTCTGGTCTACAGACGGCAGGTTCAGTTCCCCTGAGGATTGAATCTCCTATCACCAGCACTCGCCTTTTTTTGCCTGGGGATGTTTGGGGTGTTTTTTTTAATCTATCACAGTAGCATTTGATGATGCTATTTTGTTGAGGACATTTGCTGGTGCTTCTTTTCTATGTGTCTGTATGTTTTCTTCTATTGGGAGTCCAGGGGGGAATAGCTAGACCATCTCGTATACAAAATAAAAAGCTCTCCCATGGGAACCAAGGTCATCCCAACAGGTGGCAGTAGGAGGAGGCAGAAGTGGCCAAGGGAGCCTGCCAACTGCTTTGATTGGACAATGTGACCTGTGACACCTGGGGAGGGAAACTTTTGCTCTTTTAATTACATGGTAACCATGGGAAACTTTTAGAGTTAGTTTTCACTGGCTGTGCCGATATGATGTGTCCAATAAACATGTTCTCTGAGGAACGTTCCTGCCTCAGGGTTCTGATTTCTTTGGATGCGTTACTCGGAATGCTAACATCGGGATCTCTCGGCAGCTTTCAGTACCATTGACCATCGTAACCTTCTTGACCAGCTGTGAGGTCAGGCACTGCTTTGCGAGGGTTCTCCTCCTTTCGGGGGAGGGGGGCAGTTCCAGCCAGGGCTGGTGTATGGCACAGGTCTAGCCCTGGGCTCCTAGATTAATGTGGGGTGCTGCAGGGCTGGGTCTCTTGCTGCTCCCTTTTAAGGTAGCAACTATGACTGATGCCTCTGCACAGACACATCCCGTGTGTTGACTTGACCTGTTAACTGGGAGGCCTTCCTCATGGACTCTCACGTGTCACTTCTTGGCTCGACTATTACAATATGTTCCACCTAGGGCCGGCCTTGAAGACCTCCCAGAAATTACAACTGGTCCAGAATGTGGCAGCTGGTGCAGTGCTGGGCACCCCTTGGTTTGCCCAGGTGGCATCACTGCTGTGTGAGATTCTTTCCAGGTGCAATCCAAGGTGTTGGTTATCAACGAATGGCACGGAGCCAGCTTATTTGCAGACCCCCTGCAGACCTCCCTGAAGATAATGGCAATTCCTCCAGATTGGATGGGGTGGGCCTGCTCCACTCCCTTCCCTTATATTCTCATCTAAGGGTCCCAAGAAAGCCCTATTCTCCTTAGCCACCACCACCCTGTGGAGACTTCCCCTGGACAACAGGCAGGGCCCACCCACTTCACCTTACTGAAAGTGCCTCTCCCACCAGGTGCTGGGACAGCAGGTTGGAGCCAGGGCTTGCAAAGAAGAATGGAGGGAGATGTGAGATCAGGTGCCTGTTTCGTCTTACTATTTTGCTGTTGTTGTGAGCTAGCCAGTGGTATTTTACAAAACGGGTAGCTATATAAATCTTTAAAATAAATAAATAAGATAACAAAACACACGGCATCTTGCACAGATTTTCCTTTTTCCCAGAGCAGGAAAGAGCCTCGTTCATTTTAAACCTTCAGCATGGCTTTGTGCTGCGAAGACCAAAGACCGCCACTTGCTTACCTGGATACAAAGGTTTCCAATGAAAGGTGCGCCCGTTGTAGACCCGGGAGTTGAAGGAGGAGCACTGCTCCTCCCGGAAGCTCCTTCCACTTGGAGGACACTGCTGGAAGGAAGAGAAGCCCGGGTGAGGCCTGGGCAGCCCCTGCCCTGACGGCTCCTCAAGCTGCCCACCTGCCTTCAAAACCAAGGTTGGGCATCGCAATCAATGCATGACTCATTTAACAACTGCGGCAACTTGCTTAACAACAGCAGCCAAAAAGGTCATAAAATTAGACATGACCCATTTAAGGACTTCATCGCTTAATGACAGAAATTCCAGTCCCAATGGTGGTCCTAAGTCGAGGATTGACTTTACTCTCACTGATGGAACTTTTGCTGGCCAAGTTTCTTCCTTGTTCCTGGCAGATCCCACTTGAGGCCTCCCACCCCCACCCCCCCATCTCTCTTACCTGCACTTCACACAGCTGGTATCTTTTGGCCATCCCATTGCAGGTTTTATTAAGAAATCCTGTCGCCAGCTTCCTTCTAAATATAAAAGGACAGATGGTATGATTTTCAATTTTCGTTAAATCATTTTAAATAAAAAAGGACAGCGGTAACAATTCTCACGCTGCCTGCAACAAATGCATGGGGGCTCATCTCCCACTTTTATCACTTCTAGCAGTTACATACAACTATTTCAGGACTAAAAACACATTCCTGTTGAAGTGTTTTTCAGTCTAATTGCTGGTTAGAGAAGATGCCTTATTTTAATCCTGCAAGCACGGCCCCAGTGAGTTGGGGCTTTCTCTGTATGAGAAACTCAGGATTTAAGGGACTCGGAGGTCCTGCAGGAAAGCCCCCAGCCCTCCCATTCTTAAATAGCCAAGATGCAGCACTGTTATCTAAATTGCTGTATTCAGGAAGAAACACCACAAATGTATTAATAACTACAATAGAGGCCTAATTAACATTTTCTTTTCAGAATTTTCTTCCTCTGCGGCCCATAAATGGAAAAAGAGCCTGCTCCTTTTTATGTGCTTAAATTTAAAGGCTCACCACTAAGAGCATTAGACTTTTAGCTCCTCTGCTTTGGTCTACAGCAACAGGTCAAAACAAAGAGAAAAAGATGAGAAAGACGATGAAAATCAGGCAGGAATGAAAAACCAAGCCCACACGATCCAAAGGGGGCTTCTGCTCACCCCTAAGCCTGAGCCAGGGGGAGACCCAGGGCTCCCAAAGGCCAGCAGGGCACCTGGGCCATGTTCCAGAGGGAGGCCCTGCCCTACAGACAGGCTCTCAACCGGAGGAGGCCGGGGCACACCAACCCTGCCAGGCTGAATTAGCTGGTGGACCCTACGGGAGACAGGCCGTCCCTCAAGGAACCAGGCCCCAGGCCAGGTAGGCTACACCTGTATCTACCTACAGGGGCCAGCACCTGACGAACTCAGAAGGATGCCGTGGGGGATGAGATCCTCAATCCCATATGAAACTGGATCAAAATGGGTTGAGGTCATCCATTCCCTCCTTCAGGAGAAGGGAGGTTGGGGACCAGCTGGCAGTGACTGAAAGCCGCTGGGTCCAGGACAGCAGCCCCGTAATAAAAGGGGGGATCCCCCATCTCCTCCAAGGTAGGAGATGCCTCTCCCTCTTCCAGAGAGGCTAACCCACTGTCTGGGGGCCCAATCGGCACCCCTCCCTGGCTGCCCCACAGCCCAGGAGGGCCCAGATCCAGCAACCTGCTGCTGACCTGCAGTGCAGCGAGCCTTCCGGTGGGCTCTTCCTCCAAACACTGACTAGGATGGGAGGGTTGAGCAGTAATGATCTTTCGGCCTGGTGCCTTTGGGGGGGGGGCGAGGATATATTTTAAACTACGTTTTATGATATGAGCTGACTAGAGTCACTGTATGACATAGGTGACCATATAAGTCCCGTAAATAAAAAACAAAACAAAACTAAAATAATGAAAATAAAATACTTCAACCAGGATCTCAAATCTGGGATGGCAGGTTTCTGAGAGGCCCAATGAGGCTTTGGTGAGACATTCATGAGAAGACCACTTAGAGAGGGCTGTAAAGCACTCTAAAGCGGTATATAGGTCTAAGATCCATGATCAGATCATGGGTGCAAGCAGTCTTGTTCCATTCCTATCTGGCGTTGTGGGAGCAGAAGCCAAGGGCTGGAAAGCATGACGATTTTCAGGCAGTAGACCTGGTGGGCATTTCCTGGTCAAGCCGAAGCTTGACTTTCTGGCAATGGTTTCTGGCAATGATTTCCCTAAACCTAAACCAAGCGACTCACTATCATTAGCTTTAGAAAATCTCATCTGTTTGCTTGCTCTCGTTAGCATGGCCTGAGTTTTTGATTTGGCCCCCTCCTTTTCCTATTTCTCTTTACTTGCCCATTCTGGCTATGGGGCAGGCTGCCCGTGACCAGAACCTATTTGTGCAGCCAGCAGTTTTAGAGGGCATGGCCACCCAGATGGTAGGTGGGGTGGTTTGCAAGGCAACTGGTTCCAATATTTGAGAGGCTGCCACAGAGAGGAGGGGGTCAACCCCCTCTTTTCCAAAGCACCCGAAGGCCAGACAAGGAATAATGAATGGAAACTGAACAAGGAGAGATTCAACCTGGAAATAAGGAGGAATTTTCTGACATTGAGAACAACCAATGGAACAGAAGTTGCCTTCAGAAGTTGTGGGATCAAGTGAGGTACTAATACCGCTCTATAAAGCCTTAGTAAGACCACACCTAGAATACTGCATCCAGTTTTGGTCACCACACTATAAAAAAGATGTTGAGACTCTAGAAAAAGTGCAGAGAAGAGCAACCAAGATGATTAGGGGACTGGAGGCTAAAACATATGAAGAACGGTTGCAGGAACTGGGCATGGCTAGTCTAGTGAAGAGAAGGACCAGGGGAGACAGGATAGCAGTCTTCCAATATTTGAGGGGCTGCCACAGAGAGGAGGGGGTCAAGCTGTTTTCCAAGGCACCCGAAGGCCAGATGAGGAACAATGGATGGAAACTGAACAAGGAGAGATTCAACCTGGAAATAAGGAGAAATTTTCTGACAGTGAGAACAATCAACCCATGGAACAGAAGTTGCCTTCAGAAGTTGTGGGAGCTTCATCACCTGGAAGCTTTCAAGAAGAGACTGGACTGCCATTGGTCAGAAATGGTGTAGGGTCTCCTGCTTGGGCAGGGGGTTGGACTAGATGACCTACAAGGTCCCTTCCAACTGTTATTCTGTAAAAAAAACCTGATCTGGACAACAGCAAAGACTCCACGCAGCATCGTTCCAGCTGCTTCTGAATGCAAAGATGTTCTGAACCCCAAAACGCACATTTCTGAAGAGACTGCAACGTAGCTAGAGTGAGCCACGATGGACGGATGAAGCCACCAAGGTTACCTCTGTTGCAGGCAATGCCTTTCTTGGAAGCGAATTCCTCCACCACACGTCCGAGTGCAGGCTGCCCACTTGGTCCACTCGCCCCACCAGTAGGCCGTGACATCAGCTCTTTCTTCAAGGCTGTTGGAAGCTGGCACATTCTCCTGTTTGCCATCAGGAAGCAAAGAAAAAAAGGCACGGTTGATGATGCGGATACTTGAAATATATAACAAAAATTTAACAAAAAGGAGAAATCTTCAGGGAACAGGGATTCAGGCTAGACTCGGTGAATCCTATGTGTGGTTGAATCCTACATCATGGCTAATTTGCACTACCTGCAAAATTTTCCAATCAAGTGTGCTGCTGGGGAATTTTGGGAGTTGAAATCCAGACATCTTAAAGTTGCCAAGATTGAGAAAAGTTTATTAGATATATTATTCTTTAAGATTGATTAATCTCTGTTCTAAGGATTTTGGAATTTCATAAATTTATCCAATAACACTGGTTGTAAGAGCCGAGGTGGCGCAGTGGTTAGAGTGCAGTACTGCAGGCTACTTCAGCTGACTGCTAGCTGCAGTTCGGCGGTTCAAATCTCACCGGCTCAAGGTTGACTCAGCCTTCCATCCTTCCGAGGTGGGTAAAATGAGGACCCAGATTGTTGGGGGCAAGAGGCTGACTCTGTGAACCGCTTAGAGAGGGCTGTAAAGGACTATGAAGCGGTATATAAGTCTAACTGCTATTGCTAACTTGCTTGTGAATTCAGTGTCTACGGAGATTCTCAGTCATCCAGGTCATGGTTGTCCCAAATATGCTTTTTTGAAGAGGCAACTGGACTTTCTGGTTTTCCTTTGAAGACATTTCACTTCTCATCCAAGAAGCTTCTTCAGCTCTGACTGGATGGTGGTGGGGAATGGAAGGTGTCGGGGTTCCAAATAGCATCCAATTTGAAATCAGAGTCCGAGGCAGAATATTCCTCAAAGTTCCAATTTATTAACAGAGCCATGTTGGCATATCTGGGAGAAACCCAAATCTGAAGCTGCAGGGGTTTCTCCACCCAGTTGAAAGTTCAAGCCCTTGTCCCCACACCCTCAAGTTCATTACATTAACCAATCTTCTTCTGCCAGCATAGCAGCTACTCCCATCTTCTTCCGTGCAGGTGCAGGACAAAGGATGATCTTGACAATCTAGAAGGAATTTGTTATGGCTACATGCATACATCCCTCATGCAATGACCCCTCCCAAATTCCCATAGCAAAGAATACATTTTTAAAAAGCATAAAGTGTGGCAGGCCAGACTCCGACTATAATGGCTTCGGCCTGACAGAAGGATTTATACTCCTTGCAGACAGCTGGTCATTTGCATTCTTTTGTGAATTCAGTATTCGACATAAATATTTCTTCATGCCTAGACATGTATGATCAGTTTAAAATAAAATATATTTATAGATATGAATTGCTGGAAAAATTATAACCAAATATTAAATATAATTTATAATTAGTATGCAGGGCCCCTCCTGGGTAACCAGCCAAGTGCAAGGCCCCCCCACAGTTGCTGACATTCTAGAAATCTGGTTTTATTTCAGTGAGACTTAGGCCCTGATGGGTTGGGTTGCTCTTGTTTTTTTCTTATTGCCTAAGATACCCCCTCTCTTTCATTCTATCATCACCAAACTGATTGGAAGATCAGCTATTTTTTTTTTAAAAAAAAACTGCTTACAAGAGAGGAAAGTCAGATGCCCTTATGGCATGTTTCTCTACCTTCAAAAGCACTTCTTGATGGCATAACTGTGAGAATATATGAGAATATAGGGCCAGTTTGGTCTAGTGGTGAAGGCACCAGATAGAAACCAGGAGACAGTGAGTTCTAGTCCCACCTTGGGCATGAAAGTCGGCTGGGTGACTTTGGACCAGTCACTCTGTCTCACCCCAACCCACCTCACAGGGTGGTTGCTGTGGGAAAACAGGAGGTAAGTTTTGTTTTATAAAAATAGTAAAGGCAGGAAAAAAGAAATCTAAAAAAAAAATGGAGTAGCATCCATAACATTCAGTTTTTATTCCCATTACTAGATTATGGCTTTATGTGCAGAATCCCGGGAATTTAGAATCTCCTCTTCGAGAGTTCTTCAATACTAACTACTCACCAAGCGGCTGTTCCCGGAATCGCCTGATAGAGGACTGAGTGTTACTCAAGCTTCCATCTGTGTGGGCAACGTCTCCTTAAGCAGCTCTTTGCAGTGATTTCCTGTGTGAATCTCCAGACTTTGGAGGTGAATTTCTCAACTCGGCAGAGCGCCTTGGCTCCCTGAAATCCACTCTCCCAGGTCTCCACTTGCAAGGCTGCGTAAACTGTGAAAGCAGATAAACGACCCCTCTAAGGCAACGGTCTCTGTTAACTGGGTGCCCTGGGACTGCAAGGAGGGGAAGCAGGAGCCTCTGCAGGCTCCAGATGGTTGATGGCTGAGTTAAATGGTTCTTGGAAGGGCTGGATCGCAACCTGGCCCGAGACAACCCCAGGGAAGAACTGAACTGACGCGCTTGCAAACCACAATCTTGACATGTATTATAAATTGTTAGATAGTGGGTAGAGATGACAGGAGACAGACTTCCAAAGCAGCTCTTTATTTCAGCTCTTGTGTAAGCAACCAGCAAAGAGCAGTCTGACAGCTTGCCCTTTTATAGGGAGCTGTCAGACAGACCAGCCAATAGCGTTTGAGCTTTTTCCCGCTCAAACGCTGGACCTGGTTGGAACCATGCAACACAGTTGAAACAGTTAGAACATAACACCCCTCCCCTCCTGGATGGAGCTGTCCAGCATACGTAATCACGCAGGTAGGCGGGGCGTTTTGGAGCCCTACTAGACCTGCGCAAATCAGTTGGTGGTGAGGCAGCGGCCTGTGCGGACAGGTCTGCTGCTGCTCCGCGGCTCGAGCATGGACGCTCCTGGAATCCTGGAAGTGTGGCATCCTCGGCCGAAGGGACCGGTTTGAAGGGAGGTCATCGCTGGCTCTCGGCTTCCACAGGTAGGCCTTCCGAGACACCCGGGCTTGAGTTAGCTAGGGGAGGAAAG
>QLTV01001532.1:83123-97266 GCA_003457575.1 Thermophis baileyi
CTCCTCGCCCCCTGCCCCCACCCCCCCCCCCCGCGCCTCTCCTCCGACTTCAAAGGCGGCCGCGGGGCGTCCCGCCAGGAGGAGCGATTTTGTTGCTGCCGCCGCCGCCAGGCTCCCAGCCGGCGGGGAGACGGGAGAGGCGGCCGCCCCCGTTTCCTCCAGCGCTGTTCCCCCCTCCCGCCGGCCCAGCTGCGTCCCCGGCCAAGGCCGATGGAGGAAACGTCCGAGCGGGGCCCGAACACGGCGGCAGAGAGAGGGAAACCGCTGCCGCCCCGCCGGCACCTGCAGCGGCTTCAGAACGGAGCGCTCCCCCCGCTCCCCGCCTGGGCCGTCCGGGCAGGAGCCGGGCTCCGGTGCTGCTCAGCCCCGTCCGGGGATGGGGAGGGGGGGTGTTCGGGACTTCGGCCGCTTCCCCCGGGATTCCCAGGTGCGGAGCCAGCGCCCGCCGAGGGGGGAGAGGGGGGGGGAGATGAGGATGAGGGGTCGTTTGGATGCCCCTTCCTGTCCAGGGGCCTCTCCGGATGGGGCCTCCAGCGACCGTTTCCCAAGCCGGAGGTCCCATCCGGGGAGGCTGTGCCAAACCGGCCCTGTCTGGGCCCAAGCAAGTGATATGGAACCTCTCCGTGCGGCCTTGTGCGCGGTGGAATCATGCAGCCTGGCTTGGCGTTTTTTTGACAGCTGGCTCATATTTAAATGATTGTCCACCAGGACTCCAAGATCCCTTTTGTAGCCACTACTGTTGAATCAGGTACCACCTGTTCTGTAAGTGTGTGTGCATTTGGTTTTTCTTGCCTAAATGTAGAACCTTACCCTTACCTAAGGGAAAGACCTTATTTTTCTCACCACTGAATTGCATTTTGTTGGATAGGGTGCAGTGGTCACATCTGTCAAGAACTTCTGGATATTGAATCTAAAGTGTTGGCTATTCCCCCCAGCTTGGTGTCATCTGTAAATTTGATGAGTTCCCCTTTTATTCCCTCATTTAAATCATTTATGAAGATATTGGCCCTGTTTTGGGTAGTCTGTTGGCACTGACACTCAAGGTTGAACTGTTGGCCTCCTGGGTGCTCTCTGAGCTTGGCTGCTGCTTGCAGATGTTTCGTTACCTGACTGGGAGACATCATCAGAGCAGGGAATCGACTCCCCGAAGACTTTCTGAAAAAGCAAGCTTTCACAACTGTAGTAGGAAGTCCCCCACCCCAATTAAAATATTCTTTATTCTTAACATTAAAAAGAGGCAGGATATAATGTTTCCCACAAAGGAGAAATGGAGAAAAATCTTAACAAAGGCAGAAAGCAGCCCGAGTCTTCCTGCCATAGGAAAACAGCTTCAAGCAGAAGCTTGAAGAGGCCGGTCTTTTGGAATGGAGATTTTGTATCCATTCAGAAAGACTGGGCCAAACTATTCATAAGCAAAGAGACTCCCAATAAGCAACACAATTAGGCAAGCCAGAACTGACAAGATTAGCTCAGACAAACACCTAGGATTTGCATTTCCCCTTTTTGCCTGTAGAGCCAGCCATGACCCCTACATGACCCCATAGGAATCTGGCAACTGCCATTAAAATATTAAAGGACACCTCCTTACACAGGAACAGGCATCTCAAAGCCCTAAAGAATGTATAAAAGCCATCTATCTCAACCCCATTTTGTCAGCCACCCCAGAAACATACTGCTGTCACTGAAGTTTCTGGCATGCAAATAAAGAAAAGACCTTCTTTCCTGCAGCCAGCCTCCATTTTATTTCCAGTGTCTTTCTCCCGGCTTGGAACCGGACTGGATTTTTCTTCCAACTCTAGCCTTTGGAAGTCCATGGCAGGGGCAGGGGGCAAGTTTGGCAGGGGCAAGCTCTCCCAAAGGAAGGAATACCTGCACCTACAGCAAGGGCTCCCTGGTCATCTGGATTCGGTGGGCTGAATCCTCCTAGGCTCTTAGAGACTCAGGCCCTGAACCACACTGGGCTTTACAGTGGTGACTAGTTCCCTAGACTACATTTGGAGAAAGACCAGTGACCAATGCAAGGCTCACAGCAATGACACGACACTGACATGCCTAAGGCTGCCTACTCAGCACCCTGTGTGGCACTTGGGGTGAGCAAAGGTTTCCAGGGCCTTCTCGAGGGCAGCCCACAGACAGTAGGTGATATTCCTTGAGTTGCAAGCTGACATGGCTGTGGTCAGGTGCCACCTTCCAAGCATCCTGTTCCAGATACATCTGCAATAAGCTGGGCAAAGGCCCTCCCAGCCCCAGCTTGCCCCTGGCCTTCCAGCAGGAGTGGAAGAACTTGTTCCCTGTGGGGGTGGGGGGATGCTGTCTCAGGGAGGGGGATCCACACCCTGTTGAGAGCCACCAGACCACCCCAAAAGATTCTGCATGATCAGGATGGTCATGCATCCAGCCGGAAGACCCTCTGTCCTCTCTCCCATGCTCAGAATCCAGACAGATCCAGAACCAGATCATCTGTATCCTGCAGAGCTCTTTCTGACTCTCCCGGGTCCTGCTGCCTCCACAGCCTTGGTCCAAAGGGGAGATCGGAGACGGGCCAGCAGTGGCCCATTAAGAGTAGATCCCAGGGTAGAGCAGCCCAGCACCTCTGGGCAGTTGCTTGAGCTGCCCTGGCCTTGCCTATCCCGTCTCCCTTTCTTGCCCCCTCTGGCTCCCTCAATCTGCACGGGTGAGAGCTGATTTCACAAAGAAACCTGTCCAGTAGAGCCTGAGATTCACAGGCTAAAAGGTTTCCCAGTAAGATCAATTAATCAGAATAGAGCTGGAAGGGACCTTGGAGGTCTTCTAGTCCAACCCCCTACTCAAGCAGGAGACCCTATACCATTTCAGACAAGTGACTGTCCAGTCTCTTCTTAAAAACCTCCAGTGATGGAGCACCCACAACTTCTGAAGCAAGCTGTTCCACTGGTTCATTGTCCTCGTTGTTAGGAAGTTTCTCCTTAATTCCAGGTTGCTTCTCTCTTTGATTAGTTTCCAGCCATTGTCTCTTGTCCTGCTTCTCTGGTACTTTGGAGAATAGCTTGACTCCCTCTTCTTTGTGGCAGCCCCTCAAATACTGGAATACTGCTATCATGTCCCCCCTAGTCCTTCTTTTCTCGAGACTAGCCAAACCCAAATTCTGCAACTGTTCTTCATACGTTTTAGTCTCCAGGCCTTTGATCATCTTAGTTGCTCTTCTTTGCACTTTTTCCAAAGTCTCAACATCTTTTTTGCAATGTGGTAACCAAAACTGGATGTAGTATTCCAGGTGTGGCCTTACTAAAGATTTATAAAGCAGTACTAATATTTCACATGATTTTAATTCTATGCTTCTGTTTATACAAACAAGGATTGTATTAGCTTTTTTGGCTGCTGCCGCACACGGCTGGCTCATGTTTAAGTGATCGTCCACTAGGACTCCAAGATCCCTTTCACAGTTACTGTTTTTGAGCCAGGTTTCGCCTAATCTGTACTTGTATCTTTGTTTTTTCCTGCCCAGGTGTAAAACCATGCTTTTCACTACATTAAATTTCATTTTGTTGGATAGGGCCCATTGTTCAAGTCTGTCAATGTCTTTTTGGATCCTGAGCTTGTCTTCTGGAGTCTTGGCTAGTCCTGCCAACTTGGTGTCATCTGCAAATTTGATGAGTTCCCCTTCTATTCCCTCATCTAAATCATTTATGAAGATATTGAAGAGTACCGGCCGGGCCTAAGATGGAACCTTGTGGTACCCCATGCTTATTTTCCTTCATTAAGGACTACTCATTGAGTATGGTTTGTCAGCCAGTTACAAATCCATCTGGTGGTGATGCTATCTACCCCACTTTTTTCTAGCTTACCAAGAAGTAGGTTGTGGTCTACTTGTCGAATGCCTTGCTGAAGTCTAAGTAAACTATGTCCACAGCATTTTGCTGGTCTACTAATTTAATCAGTTTGTCAAAGAATGAAATAAGATTGGTTTAGCATGTTTTTAAGAAACCCATGTTGGCTTCTGGTTATAACTTTATTTGTTTCTAGATGTTTGCACATATGTTTTTGATCATCTTTTCCAGTATCTTCCCGGGTATTGATGTTAGGCTGATTGTCTGTAGTTCTGTAGTTTCCTGGATCTGTTTGCTCCCCCCCCCTTTTTTTTTGAAGATAGGAACCACATCAGCTCTTTTCCAATCCTCAGGTAATTCCCCGGTGTTCCAGGATTTTTGAAAGATATAGTACAATGGTTCTGAGATAAGTAATCACTTCTCTCTTTTATATTATGTCCATTTGGCTTCCATCTTTCAGCAAATATTAAAATGTTATCCTTCAAATCTTTGGCCTGAGGAATCACTGCAATAATAGGATTTGCCAGTTTCCCAGCTCTTCCCCAAAAGTCTAAAATGTACAGGGGTTGTGAGCTGTCCTGCTTCACAGCCCCTGTCTGAGC
Source organism: Thermophis baileyi (assembly GCA_003457575.1). Classification (NCBI taxonomy): domain Eukaryota; kingdom Metazoa; phylum Chordata; class Lepidosauria; order Squamata; family Dipsadidae; genus Thermophis; species Thermophis baileyi. Next base: position 87,532 of record QLTV01001532.1, read on the forward strand.
CTGGAGCCCTGTGTGGTTGTGTCGCCTGGCACAAGTGTTCTCTTTGCTCACCCAGGAGCAGCCAGCAATGAGAGGGTATCCAGGAGGAGCCTGAGATCCCCCCCCCCGAGGCCAACCCTAACCCTGCTTTCTTGGCCTGGGGCTGCCCAGCACCTCCTCCTGGACATGCCTACAAGTGGTTCAGGTGGAACTAAGTCCCAAGGGAAAGGTTGCATCAGAGCACACGATAAGCACCTCTCGCTCACCTCCTCCCTCCCAACATCTGATCAGCCAGCAAGTAATAAAAGGACTAGAACAGCAGAGGGAGCCAGCCAAGCAGCTGCTTCCAGGCAACGAGTTCCTGAATCCTGTTTGAGGAATCGGATGCAGAAATCTAGCACTGGTCTTAGGATTCCGTGAGAAATTAGAGAAACTCTCTTCTCTCTAGAAAATTGGGATGGGATGGAGGAGGCCACAGCTTGCCTGGTAATTTCAGAGAAACGGCCATGGGGTGGGGGGGAGCAGCACAACCCCAGCTGCTCTGCACAGCAAAATAAAAGGGGTTCTCCTGCCAGGTCCCTGCTGGCGCTCCAGGGGGCGCAATGGGTCAGAGGCTGGCCAGCCTTGTCTGGACGGAAGAGCTAAGCAGCGTTGGCCCTAATTAGTGTTTGGATGGGATCCACCAGGAAATGTAAAAGAAAAAAAAGTTCTGGAAGAACTTTTGACAGACCACCTCCATATTCCTGCCAAGTCAAATACAGGAGGACGTCTGTGTCCTCCTTAGGAATCCAGCTGGACTTGAAAAAATTTTTGCCTTTTACTTTCACTTTTTTTTTACAAACTATCCACAACTTTCAGCAGATGTTCCTGATGTTCATTTTCTTCACAAGTTTTCCAAGGGAGGGGGGCATAACTGGATATAGTCACTTTTTCATAGGATCCTTTAACTTAATGGTCAGGAAAAAGCTTTCTGTCTGAGGGAGCATCTGTAAACTGTCAAAGATGAAAAGAACCAGGAGGAACTTATGTGGAAATAGCACAAGGAAGATGTTGGACCACAACTGCAATTAAGCGACTGTACCACAAGGGAATATTATCCAATTAGCTGGCTGCCAGGAGTCTCCTGCCAAGACTCTGCTTCCTCTGCCCTTCGCAGGTATCATCCCCATCTTCTCTTCCCATTGGGCCCCGGGGGTCTGGTGCCTCCTCCACGGCTGTCAGTTTCAGGGGCCATCTGTACTGGGGCAGACTCAGGCACACCAACCTCTGGGAAGATGCCCACCCTTAGGAAAGGCTCAGAATAGGCCAGGCCCCAAAGCACGAACAACAGGGGGCCATTCTTCCAAGGCGAGTTCTTGACCGGGCTACACTGATAGGCTGAGGACTCTCCTATCTGCTTCTACCATATACTCTGAGAGCTATATTGAGAATAGCCTCATGGCAAGACAGGCAGCGAATAAATTTTACTAATACTAATACTAATACTAATACTAATACTAATACTAATACTAATACTAATACTAATACTAATACTAATAAGTGGGACGTTCGAATACAGACGGATCGTCATTTAGAACACAACACGCCAGATATCACAGTCATCAAAAACCGAAGCGTACAATTTATTGACATCGTGGTACCAGGAGACGCCAGAGTCAAAGAAAAAGAACTAGAAGAAATCACGAACTATTGCAACCTGGCCATCGAAACTACCCGATTATGGATGAAACATGTGACAGTGATACATCGGGGCACTTGGCACCATGTCCAAGAATTTTACAAAACACATCAAGAAATTGCAGCTTCCTGCAATAACACCAGCGGAACTGCAAAAGACTGCGCTACTCGGAACATCGTATATTTTAAGAAAATACTTGGTCGATACCTAGGATGCTGGCAGCAACCCGTATCAACCATCAGTGCCAGTTAATAATATTTGTGATACATTTTTAAATGTTCAGTTGACTGAGTTTCATGTTTAATGAATAAAATATAACAACAACAACAACAACAAACAAACAACTGTTAGGGAGGGGCTGTCTTCACCCTCTTTGCCTAACAAAATGGAGGCTGATTGGAAAGAAGGTCCATTTATTGGTGAACAGAACCACCAAATTCTGGTGGTTCTGTTCACCAATAAATGGAAGCCTCCATGTTGTTTCCAGCATCTTTCTCCCAGCTTGGAACTGAACCAGATGGATTTTCCTTCCAACAATATAGAGGCTGAGTTGCCTTTTACTCCTCTGGCCTGCACCCCTCCCTCCCTCCCTCCCTCCTGGGAATCCACCTCCTCACTGCAGGGGGTGCCTATACTCCTTGGCCCGTGGCCGTCTGGAACAAATGCTCCAGGCTGACCAAAGGGCCCTTCTTTTCTGATGCGTCCCAGCTTGTCATGGAGAGCCAACCTGCTCCCAGAGGGTTGTGTTGCTTACTTATGACATATCCAGAGCTCTGGCTTTGCTTCGGCCCCTGACAGAGGCACAGGGGAAGCCCTGGGGTGTCAGGATACCTCAGCCAGCTTGAACCTGCAAGAGGGGCTCTTGAAAGTACATGCAGAAGGCAAGTCGAGGTTGCTGAGGACTGAAGAAAAGGAAACTCCGAGGGGAGGTTGAAAGGGCACCTTCCCCAGAAAGCTTGGCTGTTGCTTATTACCACCATATCAGAGCAGGGGTGAAATTCAAAATTTTTCCCTTCCGGTTCTGTGGGCGTGGCTTGGTGGGCGTGGCAGGGGAAGGATACTGCAAAATCTCCATTCCCTCCCCACTCCTGGGGCCAGCCAGAGGTGGTATTTGCCGGTTCTCCGAACTACTCAAAATTTCCGCTACCGGTTCTCCAAAACCTGTCAGAACCTGCTGGATTTCACCCCTGTATCAGAGGCTCAGGCACCATCTAGGAAAGCAGCCCCTTCACCGTCCAGGAAGAAGCTGCCCGGTTGACCAGCATTGAAAAGGAAGCTACTGGAAGGCCTGTCCTAAAGAAGGAAAGAAAAAGGAACGTAAAAACCAGCCAAAGGAAGACAAAGGGACAGGGCAGGAGGCAGAAGGAAAATGAGGAACAAATCGCCAAATCTGTGAAGACAGGTAACAAAAGGTTCTTCCAAAGTATTAAAAGCAGGAAGCCAGTCTGGGAGGTCTCTTGGATGAAGAAGGAGTCACGGGTGTGCTAAGAGGAGAAAAGGAAACCACAGAGATTTCGTGAATGTCTTCACGGGACAGAAATTGGGGGAGATCCCTGAACCTGAGCAGCTTTTTTCTCAAGTAGGGACTCAAACAAACTGACAATGGAAGAACCAACAATTTGAACATCGGCACATCAGCAGCCCCCGTGGCTTCCACCCAAAGGTTATGAAGGCACTAAAGCTGAGATTGTGGACCTCCTTGTTGCAGCCTCTCTTTAGGCTTGGCTTGGGGGGGGGATTGGGGACTGGACGGTGGTCAACGTAACTCCATTTTTTAAGAAAGATTCCTGGGGAGATTCAGGAAATTATAGGCCTGTCATCATAACATTGTTTCTAATAGTGGAAAGTGCTATTAAAGATAGCTATCAAATATCTGGAGAAGTAGGCTTGCTATCAAATATCTGTGGGCGTGGCTTGGTGGGCGTGGCTTGGTGGGCGTGGCAGGGGAAGGATACTGCAAAATCTCCATTCCCACCCCACTCCAGGGGACGGATACTGCAAAATCCCCATTCCCTCCCCACTCCTGGGGGAAGGATATTGCAAAATCTCCATTCCCACCCCACTCTGGGGCCAGCCAGAGGTGGTATTTGCCAGTTCTCCAAACTACTCAAAATTTCCGCTACCGGTTCTCCAGAGCCTGTCAGAACCTGCTGGATTTCACCCCTGCTCGTAGGTCATCTAGTCCAACCCCCTGCCCAAGCAGGAGACCCTACACCATTTCTGACAGATGGCAGTCCAGTCTCTTCTTGAAAGCTCCCACAGTGATGAAGCAGTGATGAAGCTCCCACAACTTCTGAAGGCAACTTCTGTTCCATTGGTTGATTGGTCTCACTGTCAGAAAATTTCTCCTTATTTCCAGGTTGAATCTCTCCGTGTTCAATTTCCTTCACTTTAAAGCAAGGAGAGGGTGCTAATTTGAACTGGGAAGTGGCAGCAGTTGGTAGCTATTAGCAGCTGCCAGGGTTATTTCTCATAAGCTTTTTCAGAGCAAAGCTGGACAAATGGTGGCGTCCACTTTCGGAGAACAAGCTTCTGGAAATAGAAATTGGACCTGTAGAGTTTAGAAGCTGTGCTGCCACTCCTGCCAAGCCTGTTCTGGAGAACAGCTGCGGAAACTTGCCCCACATTTGTGGCAGGTCACCTCATGCTAAGATGCAGCAATGTGGAGACTGAACATTGTACTGCATTTCACATTATGGGAGGAAGTTTCGAAGTATTTCTAGCAGGACTTCCAGATTCTGTAACAGCTTTGTTCCCTAGGCCATCCGTCTGGGAAACTTGCAAGATTCGTTTATTATTTATTTATTTATTTGTTGGTTTATTTATTTATTTATTTATTTATTTATTTATTCATTCATTCATTCATTCATTCATTCATTCATTTATTCGTTTATTCATTCATTCATTTATTCATTCATTCATTTATCTTGTCATGTTTATGTTTATATTAGAGGTAGAGACCCTTTGAGGGCTTTATGCAACGTAATTTCATTTTAATGAAATGAGCCACGGTGCCGCAGTGGTTAGAATGCAGTACTGCAGGCTACTTCTGCTGATCGCCGGCTGCCTGCAGTTTGGCAGTTCAAATCTCATCAGGCTCAAGGTTGACTCAGCCTTCCAACCTTCCGAAGTGGATAAAATGAGGACCCAGATTGTTGGGGGTGATAGGCTGACTCTGTAAACCACTTAGAGGGGGCTGTAAAGTACTGTGAAGCGGTATATAAGTCTAAGTGCTATTGCTGTTAATGTATGCCGATTAGTGTACATTCAAAGTGACAATAAACCTATTCTATTCTATTCTATTCTATTCTATTCTATTCTATTCTATTCTATTCTATTCTATTCTATTCTATTCTATTCTATTCTATTCTATTCTATTCTTAGCTGTTGTCCCACCATCCTTACTGAATTAAGAAAGGCCTCAGGAAGGTTTTTTTTAATTAAACATTATGAAAAACAAAAGAAAGGCAAACAACAGTGGAGGAAAATAGAGAAAAACATGAAGTGAATAAACAAAGGATTTATAAGCATCAGAGAATAAGACTAGAATTCAGTCTATTGGTGTAGGAACCAGGCTAGAAATCCGGAGACAGTGAGTTCTAGTCCAGCCTCAGGCAGGAAAGCCGGCTGGGTGACTTTGAATGGGTCAATCTCTTTCAGTGCAGCCCTCCTCACAGGGTTGTTATTCTGGAGCAAATAGAAGGAGGAAGGAGTATTAGGTATGTTCACCACCTATTTAGTTATTTATAAAAAATAATAAAGGAGAGAAAACTAATTAATTGATTTTAAGTAAATGAATATATGATAATTATTTTGAAAACAAGAAATCAGAGGTAAAATCATATCAATATATAAATATTAAGAGCAGTAGTCATAAAAAAGATGATAAAAGTTACCATAAATTCTACCCAAACTACTGAAGGCCTATTTTGATTTAATCTGTATTTTCGAGTTATGATGTTAAGAAATTATGTTAATAGAAACCCCAAGTTTTGATATGGTACAAGCCAAAATATACAATCCAATCCAAAAATGTTTTCCATATTCTCTTCAACATCAGATTTATTTTTGATGTATTCTTAGTATTCTGTTAGGGGCTCAGCAGTTAAGACGCTGGGTTTTTCAGCTGGAAATCTGGCAGCCCAGGTTCGAGACCTGAGGTCTATGTGATGGGGTATGCTCCGATTTTTGCCCAGCTCCTGCCAACCTAGCAGTTTTAAAGCAAGTGTCAATCAATCAGAATAGAGCTGGAAGGGGAGGAATTAGCTAGTTTCAGTCCCATTGAAAGATCACCCCATTAAGTGTGGAAAAGGTTGTGTGAATGCTCCCCATACTAATTTCTCACTCCTGGTTGATCTTTGTGTGCAAAAGTCTGCTTGGGAATTGATCTAGATGTCAACTTGCCAGGTTCCGAGTCTTCTGTGTGTCTTTGCTGTCACCTAGTGGCTGGAATTTGTAGCTCAAGGATGCTCATGCTAATTCCAGCCCACCCCTGAGATTAGGGAAGGGCTCTAGTCTGCAGGAGTCCTGGAGTTCTTTGAGAAAAAGTGAGTGTAGTAAATTTACATGCTTGTCTGGTCAAGCACTGTCTCTTCTCTAAAACGCTATATTAGGCTGAAGGTTTGCAACCCTGCATGCTGGGGTTCTCGGCCACCTGCCTTCCCTAGACGAGCAATTTTTTAAGGGCCTAATTCACAATGATTGCTAGATCTTAAAAGTCTGTAGAGATTCTCAGTCATCCAGGTCATGGTTGTCCCAAAGGTGCTTTTTCAGGAGGCAACTGGACTTTCTTGTTTTTTTCTTTTTGAAGATGTTTCACTTCTCATCCAAGAAGCTTCTTCAGCTCTACCCAGATAAACCTCCAAGTGCTTCAACGACCCTCTAAAAGGATGCAAATGACCAGCTGTCTGCAAGGAATATAAATCCTTCCATTCCCCAACATCCAGTCAGAGCTGAAGAAGCTCCTTGGAGGAGAAGCAAAAGGTATTCAAAAGAAAAAACAAGAAACTCCAGTTGCCTCCTGAAAAAGCACCTTTGGGATTGCTAGAGCTTGTTCTCAGATCTGGTAGATCCCTTTCCTTTGAATACCATTGCTGGCTGCATCCCAATGCTTGTGTTCAGGACACCACAGCTGTGGGTTTTGAAGTTCTGTGGAATGGATTCTAGTTTTAGGAAATGAGTCTGTTGCTTGTATTGTTCTGCAGGGGGAAAAGAACAATTAACCAGTGGAACAGCTTGCCTCCAGAGGTTGTGGATGCTCCATCACTAGAGGCTTTTAAGAAGGGACTGGACAGCCACTTGTCTGGAATGCTACAGGGTCTCCTGCTTGAGCAGGGGGTTGGACTGGAGGACCTCTGGAGTCCCTTCCAACTCTGTTGTTCTGTTAAAACTCTGTTATTCTGTTGAGAAGCTCTCCAGGAGCCCTTATTATAATATCATTTTTCTTTTTAATTTTCAGTTCAATAAATGTATACCAAATTAAAAGAAAATCAAGCGAAAAGTAGATAGGAAAAAAAGGAAACAGATGAAATGGAAAAAAGAAAGCAAACATAGAATTCTTCTTTCTGTTGAGTAATTACCATCTTAATCTCCCCTTTCTCTTTGATTCTTTTTCATCTCCAAATCCCTAAATCATCCAGTCTTTTCTTCTTTCAACAATAAATACATACAAGGCTTCCAGAAACATTGCACGTACATTGAGAGTTTCTGCACCGGAGACAAATTGCTTGTGTGTCTAATCGCACTTGGTCAAATAAAGTATTCGATTCGATTCAATTTGATTCAATTGTCTTTTTAAAAAAGTGTTTATTATTTTTTCCTCTACCAAATAGGTCAGCTTTGCCATTTCCACTAGTTCTGTCAATTTTATAATCTTGTCTTCTGCTGTTTTTAATTATTCTTCTATCTTTGCAGAAGCCCTAGCCAGGCAATGGGCTTCCTTTGCTAAAACAGAAAGTGTAGGTCGTGACTGTGCTAAAGAGAGTCGGAAGCTGGTGCCTTTTTCTTTCCTTTTCTCTCTTTACACCATTTTCTTTCTTTTCCATCCCCCTCCTCCTAGTTTTCCATTACTTTTTTGAATTTCTCTTTAAATTTTATATTTTGATAAACCAATAAAAAAGTCCCCCCCCCAAAAAAACAACAAAGTGGGTTTTGGTTGGACTTCAGAAAGAATTCCAGAGAATTCCCTAAGAATAAGAGCTGCCCAGAGTTGGGAGAGCCATCTGTCAGGGACATTTTAGCAATTCCTGCTCTGGGCAGGACACGGGACTGGATCTTCTCCAAGATCCACCCCAACTCTTACTTTTGAGGAATCTGCCATATGTCTCCTCAAACCTTCTGTGTGCCACCACAGGGTGGAGGGAGATATATGCTCTCTAAATAACCCACCAACTGTTCTGAGGGGAAGGAGATCAATTCCAGAAATTCTTCGGCAATCCTGGATGGTAAGCCACTCAGAATCATTGACTGAGATAGAAATCGATCGGTCAATCAAATAAATAATCCCAATTCCTCACCAGAGGCCTGGGTGGATCAAGAGACCCTGGACATCCCTTTCTCTCTGGGGGATACAGTTCCATCTTAGACCCAGCACTCTTCAACGTCTTCATAAATGGTCTTAACCAGCAGCTAGAAGAGGAACTCATCAAATTTGCAGATGACACAAGCTGGGGGGACTTGCTAGCACTTGACAGACTTGAACACTGGGCCCTATCTAACAAAATGAAATTCAATGTAGAGAAAAGTAAAGTCCTACACTTAGGCAAGAAAAACCAAAAGTACCCATATAGACTGGGTGAAACCAGGCTTAATAGCAGTAACTCTGAGAGGGATCTTGGAGTCCTAGTGGACAACCAATTAAATGCTGTGTTTCCCCGAAAATAAGACATGTCCCGATAATAAGGCCAACAGGGCTTTTCGGGACATGCGCTGAAATAAGCCCCGCCCCAAAAATAAGGCCGCTCCCCCCTTTTTAAACGCATGTTGTGCAGCCGGTCCCGCCATTTACTCCCCGCCATTTACACTGGTTGCTTTACACGAGGTGAGTAGGGGAGGACGAAGGGAGGGCATGCTACACGCCCTTACCGTACCTACCGGTACCGGTAGGGCTGATGGCCGCACAAAATGAGAGGCAGGCGATCCACGGAAAGGAGTGGGTCGCGAGGCGCGCCGCTGACCCAACTCTCATTTCGCGCCCACTGCTTCCCGCGGCAAAATGAGCGGCAGGCCAGCAACGCGCCTCGCGATCCACGGCAAGGAGTGGGTCACGAGGCGCGCCGCTGACCTAACTCTCATTTCACGCCCACTGCTTCCCGCGGCAAAATGAGCGGCAGGCCAGCGATGCGTGGATCGCGAGGCGCGACGCTGACCTAACTCATTTCGCGCCCACTGCTTCCCGCGGCAAAATGAGTGGCAGGCCAGCGACGCGTGGATCACGAGGCGCGACGCTGACCTAACTCTCATTTCGCGCCCACTGCTTCCTGCGGCAACACGTCCCACCCTGACCCAATGGCAACAGCAGCCTGCCGTCTGTTTATCGAGAGGGGTGGCAGGTGAAACGGTCTCGCTTCTAACCCGCTTCACCTGCTACCCCCAAATTGCATCCCTAAAGGGGGCGGGTGGCTACGATACCGTAAGCAATGGGCAGGAAGCCCTGCCAGGCGAGGGGGGGCAGAAGAGATGGCAAGGGGAGTTACGTGTTGCTCCACACCCCACCTGCCACCCCCTCTATACCGGTAAAAGATGCCAGAAATGAAAAACAGAGGGAGAGAAAGAACAGAAAGAAAGAAGGGGGAAGAGAGAAACAGAAAACAAAGAAAGAATGAAGGGGGGGAAGAGAGGAAGAGAGAAACAGAAAACAGAAAGGACAGAAAGAAAGAAGGGGGGAAGAGAGGAAGAGAGAAACAGAAAACAGGGAGAGAAAGGACAGAAAGAAAGGGGGAAGAGAGAAACAGAAAACAAAGAAAGAATGAAGGGGGGAAGAGAGGAAGAGAGAAACAGAAAACAGGGAGAGAAAGGACAGAAAGAAAGGGGGGAAGAGAGAAACAGAAAACAAAGAAAGAATGAAGGGGGGAAGAGAG
>QLTV01001535.1:3674-15634 GCA_003457575.1 Thermophis baileyi
CCTTATTCCAGGCAGCCACCAGGGACTCTGCCGGATTGTGGACAAGGGAGTCAGGTATTTCCCCAAGCTCCTTTTGGAACCCTTCCGGGTCCATTAGGTGCCTGGGGCGGAACCATTTAATCGGTTCTGCCTCCCTGCGATGGGGGAGTAGCGCCCTAAAGTCTAACCTCAGCAGGAAATGATCTGACCACGACAAGGGAGAAATATCTATACCCCTTAATTCCAGATCATGTCTCCATTGCCCCGAGAGAAACACCAGGTCAAGTGTGTGTCCCCCCCTATGAGTCAGACCCTGAACTACTTGGGTCAGGTCCATGGTTGTCATGGAAGCCATGAACTCCTGAGCCGACTCTGAGGATTCACCAAGCGATGGCAAGTTGAAGTCCCCCAGCACCATAAGCCTGGGCAACTCCACCGCCAACTCGGCTACTGCCTCTAGCAGCACAGGCAGGGCCGTCGTAACGCAGCTGGGAGGCAGGTACGTCAACAACAAGCCCAACTGAACCCCTGAGTCCAACTTCAAGAGGAGAGACTCACACCCAACAATCTCCGGGGCAGGGATCCTGCGAGGACAGAGACTCTCATGGACAATTATCAACTCTCAATAATCACATTTAACTTATAGATAGTCACAGCTTCTATTTCATCCACGTCAGTTTGTCCATTAAATTAAATATTCGTTAGATTTTAATCTGTTTCCCCTCTTGCTGTTCAATTAGGGAAAAGGTTTGTCTTTTTTTCCCCCCCCTAGGGGTACTTATCCAATATTCCTTCTGCAGTTTATCTTTTCTATAATGGTAGCAATAAAAATCTTTAAATTTAATATCCAACCGTCACCTCCACCGATCAGATTTCTTCCTCTACTTCTAATTTCTTCGTGGTCTCCGAGTGTATTATTTTTTTCCCCTTCCCAAGATGTCGTCTTTCCGTTTTGCACTGTCAGCCAACCTTCGTTCTTTCAGTCTCTTCCTTTCCGTCCTACTTTCTCACGTCTTTCTACTGTCCTTCTCCAAATCCTTTCTCCAAAGTCTCCACTCTTTCTCCTCTTCTTCTTTCTCCCTTTTTCGCCTTCAACAACACTTTCTCAGTCACTTCTAGCACTTCCGTCTTCTCCAATCGTAAAACTTTACTTTGCTTGTTCCTCTCTCACTACGTATTCGCCGTTTTTCAATCTCTTCGGAATCTCGCTCTTTCACTTACTATTCTCCACTCACTTTCTCTCCATCGACATCCAGGATCCTCCACCTTTCGAGTCTCCTTTCCACCAATACGCCTCGCTGTTTTCTCTCTCTTTTCTTCCTCTTTAACAAGCGGGCTGTCATGCCTTTGGGCCGGCCATTAGCTGGCCGATCTCTTTTGTGTCTGATCCGAGGGAACGTCTCGCTCTTCCAGGAGATTGCCTTTCTCCCTTAGTGCTCCGAAGTCGCCCCTCTCCACCGGTGCTCTCTTCAAGAGCTAACCTTGCCCCAAAGGCCACAGAAACACAGAAAATCGTGCGAGCCGAACAGAGCCCCGTCGGCTTGCTCGCACCGGCGTGAAGCCCCGCCCCGGAAGCCAGCATATGATGTATTCTATTGGTTGCTTATGGTGACATTAGAAGCATGCTGGTTGGGGATGTCAATGTTGCTTTGTATTCAGACAATGACTGACCAATTTGATATAAATATTAGATAGCTCTTATTTTATTGTTTTGTTTGTCACCTGACTCCCAACGATCCTGGGTGTTATGATGCAACAAGCAGTGGAGATTTCAAAAATTAATTTATCAAAGACTATGATAGTTGTATTTGACAGGGAAAATGTTAAGTTAAACATAAATGGCAAATAAATAGATTAATTTCCCTTGATACAAACGTTTATCAAAGATGGGCAAATACAGTTAGTACTCACTTGATGACCACAATTGGGACTGGGAACTCTGTTGCTAAATGACATGGTCATGAAGTGAAAAATCATGTGACCATGCCAATTAAGCAAGGATCACTTGTAGACAAATTTTAAGCTGCACATATGCTGGTAAAAATATTGGTGGCCAGGGTTACTTATACTATATGTGGTGAAATGTAATCCAGAGTGGCAGGAGGGAGGGGCTCTTTCCCAGAGGGCAAAGAGACAGCAGAGGTTGGAATGTATGGTACGCAGGAAGAGAGTGAAGGCAGATATATTGACAGAGTATATGTAATAGTATTATGCAGATAGATGCTTTAGTCTGGCAAGATTCTGTTTGTAGGCAAACAACAATAAAGAATTACTCAGAAGTAATGCCACATGTTGTTTTGGGTTCTTTGGGTCTGAGATAAATATGTAGTAAAACAAAAAGAGATAGGATCAAGTATGAATAAATGGTGAATGAATAAATGCTGAATACAAAAGTGATTGCCTAGTTCAATAGTAGTGTATTGAGATGGTGTGGTCATACAGAGAGAATGACTGAAGATCACATTGCAACAAGTGTATAAAGAAAGAGTGAATGGTCAAGAGGAAGAGGAAAATTGAGAAAGTTCTGGTTGGATGCAGCTGATGAGATCCTCAAACAACAGAGGAGTTTAAAGAACAAAGGCAGTATATGAATCTGTGTTTAGGTAGTCCTCGATTTACAACTGTAATGGAGCCTGCCCATTACAGTCGTAAATTCTGATGGTTGTAAATTGGGTCAACTACGTCACTGACCTGATTTTACAACCTTTTTAGTGTTGGTTGTTAAGCAAATCACTGTGGTAATTAAGTGAACCCATTGTTTGCTATGGGGTGTTTTTGCCAAAAACCAGAAGTAAACGCTGGTTTTCAGCAAAAATGTCATAAATTGTGGTCACATGACTGTGGGACGCTGAAAACAGCCATAAATGCGGGCCAGTTGTCAAGTGCCCAAAATGTGGTCATGTAACCAGGGTGTGGTGGCTGTTGGAACCAGGTTATAAGTACCTTTTGGGGGTTCCGTCATATCTTCAAACGGTTGCTAAGCAACTGGTCATAAGTTGAGGACTACCTGTAGATGTGAGGGAAGCAAAGATGGTTTGTAAGGGTAGAAAGGCATAGTGAATGATGTTGGCTGTAAACTAATTTTTCTTTTATCTTTTGCTTTTAATTTATTTTGCTTGCTACCGTACTTCTTTTTATACATTGCATAATGTTGCTTATCCCCAAAAGAAAGAGTATGATGGTAAATGTATCTACATTTCTAGTTCTTTAGCTCTTTGTCATGGGTCCTTTAGGCTTATGACACTGTTCTGCCCCCAGTGACGAGCCACCAATAATACGCACACACAAACTGCAAAACACTGTTCTTTTACTAATAAATTGAACAATTAATCAGTGGAACAGCTTGCCTCCAGAAGTTGTGAATGCTCCAACACTGGAGGTTTTTAAGAAGATGTTGGATAACCATTTGTCTGAAGTGGTGTAGGGTTTCCTGCCTAAGCAGGGGGTTGGACTAGAAGACTTCCAAGGTCCCTTCCAACTCTGTTATTCTATTCTATTCTAAATGTCTCCTAATAACTTCTTAGGAGCAACATAATAATTTGAAAACAAAATAAAGGCAGAATAGATAGTTCCAACTCTCTGCTGGTAAATGTCTAATCTTTAACAGCTGGCCGTAGGCCAAACATTGTTTCCTGCAACAAGGCTAAGCATGGTCAGGGCTTAAATAGTCTAAGGGTGTGGCCACTTAGCCTGCAGCTCTACTCTCGAGGAGACCTCCTCCTGAGTAGCCACTCTTGTCTTCTAGCAGCCCTGCGTGCCTGAGCATTGAGAAGAAGAGGCTCCTCTTCTCCTTCGGCCCTGATGGGCTCCTCAGGAGGTACAGAAGGCCCTGCTTGACTCTCAGCCTCCTCACTCTCTGACTCGGTTGCCAGGTACACGGGCCGATGATACCTCGCCACAACTGCCTCATCGTCGTCCTCGCTCTCTGACTCGGGCGCCAGGTGCACGGGCTGATGGTACCGTGCCACAACCGCCTCATCGTCCTCGGGATCCATGAGCACCGGCACGGGACGCTGGCGGGCCACAACAGACACTTGTATATCAATTGTATGTACAGTAGAACCTCTGGTCACAACCATAATTCGTTCCATAACTTTGGTCGCAAACCGATTTGGTCGTGACCCGAACCTAATTTTGGAAATTTGGTGCTTACAAAAAAAATGATGTGGAAGGGGAAATCGGCTGCGGAAAAAAAATTGTGAATTTTTTGGTCGGAACCCGATTTGGTCGTGGTCAGAAGCGTTTGTGACCAGAGGTTCTACTGTACTTACATACCTGCCAAAAACTGGATTTGGAAAACAAAAACAGTGTGTGTCTGTCTAAAATCTAAACAGGCTTCACCATTTACAAAATTAACTGAACTCTATTTGTACATAATGATAATTTCTCATACACAAATAACTGCACATAAAGAAAAATGAATAGGTATACTGTGAAAAACAGTGTACAGTAATGCATTTTCTTTGGGATTATTTTTGCCAAAAAAATTCCAATAAAATACAAACTGTTGGGATATTCATGATCAGGAAGAGTCATGTGGTAACTCAGTCAGCCAATGTGAGTAAAGTGCTACTGAGTCTGTGCAAAAGGAATTAAGCAAGAAGCTGGACATGTTTTCCAGTCTCAGGTCTGTCTCTGTATCTCTCTGTGTGAGGACTTCATTATGATATGTTGCTGTAAAGAAGAAAATATGGTATTGTAAATATTTTGATAAGATTATAAAGAAGTTATTTGATTCAGCAAATGCAGTCAACTGTGAGAGCTTCTGATTTATTTTCTACAACAGAGAAACAAAATTCTCTAACACAAACGTCTATAATGAATTCTACAATGAAGAAAATGTCAAATTATTTATTTATTTATTTATTTGTTGCATTTTTATGCCGCCCAACTCCCAAGGGACTCTGGGCGGCTTACAACAGAAGTATAAAAACATTAGAACAATATAAATATTAAAAAACGATTTAAAAAGCCATACACAACATTCGTGGCCGGATCTCACAGATTGTAACATTGAGATCAGCGGCCCCAGGCCTACCGGAAAAGCCAGGTCTTCACAGCTTTCCAGAAGGCCAATAGGGTGGGGGTAGTCCAGATCTCAGGAGGTAACTGGTTCCAGAGGGCTGGGGCAGCCACAAAGAAGGCCCTCCCCCGCAGGCCCGCCAGCCGGCACTGTTTAGCTGATGGGACCCGGCGGAGACCAACTCTGTGGGATCTTACCGGTCGCTGGGAGCTATGTGGTAGAAGGCTGTCTCGAAGATAGCCTGGTCCTGAGCCATATAGGGCTTTAAAGGTAATAACCAACACCTTGAATTGTGCCCGGAGACCAATAGGGAGCCAGTGCAGCTCGTGGTGAATTGGTGTAATATGGGTGTACCTAGGTGTACCCATAACAGCTCGCGCAGCTGCATTCTGGACCAACTGTAGTCTCCGAACACTCTTCAAGGGTAGCCCCATGTAGAGCGCGTTGCAATAATCTAACCGTGAGGTGACAAGGGCATGAGTGACTGTGAGGAGAGCCTCTTGATCCAAGTAGGGTCGCAATTGGTGCACCAGGCGAACCTGTGCAAAGGTCCCGCTAGCTACAGCTGTCAGATGTTGATCTAATCTTAGCTGTGAGTCTAGGAGGACACCCAAATTTGATTGCCATTTGTGAATTAATATTTTCATTAATAAATAAATTTGACTGCATATTGTTTTTGAAATATTTAATATGGATCTTAAAATGTTTCTCTTCAATATGTTTACTAAGAATTTCTGGTGTTATGGTTCTAGTTACTTATATGCTTAACCAGAAATTTAGAACTCAATTAATGTTTATTGCTAGAGACACCCTGTAATTTAGAAGAGCTTTCTCAGTTTTGAAAATATACAAGATTTAAAAGCTGACTTCTAAAGATACAGCTTTGATTGAACTACAAGTTAAGCAATCATTGTAGGCAAGTCTAGATGCATACCAATGTTATGCAAACTTTTTGTTACTTTGGGCTGCATCTTGGGCCATGTCTTATTTTTATCAGTATTTTTGTGGCTGAAGGTTAGAGATGGCATTAATAGATGCTATGGGGATTAAATTGGGGGTGGGGGTGTGTGTTTCCTTTCATAAATTCACTTGAAGTTAATATATGTGTGAAGTTTAATGCATTTTTATATTTTCTTTACACCCAAACTCTGGGAAATTATACCATTGTTATTTTACTATATGATCTTTTTTGGTGAGGGTGTACTGGGAAAGAAATGAAGAATTGTGGGAACACTGGCAAATTATCTACCTTTCTGTGGGCAACCTACACGACTTCCTTGCTGTGGTACAAGGATGTTTACTGAGCACATGTCTGCAATTCTCCACCTGCATCTCAGTGGCCTTCTGTAGCCGAGACAGCTCAAGGATAACTTGGAAGTGCTACACTCTGTTGACCCGGTGTCAATCTCCATATCGCAGCTCGCCCCTTCTATCTGGACAGTCACATGTATTTTTTTTGTTTTGGATGATCTTGTCTGTCTGATGTTGGTCTGGTAAGCATCCTCTTCCTCATGTGGTGGATTCGCTCTGCATCTGGGTTTCCAGGGTGTCGGTTTCCGCTCCTCCGTTTGGGCAGCTGCAGCAGGCGGTTGCCGGGCACAGAATACTGCGGGCTTGCTAGCGCGACAGACTGTTGCTAGATGCCCCTTCCGATCACATCTCTGGCATATAGCTTCCCTGTATCTGCACATTGGCTTGGTTGGTGTAGGCTTTCTTTTTTTCGTGTTGGAGGCGGTAGATGTCATCTTCCTCGCCGGATGACTCGATCTGCTTGGCGCTCTCCTGATGGACTGTGGTGGTCTGGCGCGGCGTTGGCACGTTTCCTGCCTTCCGGAGGGCTGCCGCTGATTTGTGTGAGGCTTCTGTCACTCTCGCCTCACTTAATGTGGCCTGCAGAGTGAGGTTGGGCTTTGCTAACAGCTGCCTTTGCAAGCTAACATCCCTCACTCCGCTGGTCAGTTGCTCTAATAATACGTCCTCCAGCTCCCTAAATTCACAGTCTGCAGCGGCCTTCCTTAGTGCCGTCATGTAATGGTTAATTGTCTCACCTTCCTCTTGCATTCTGTCGTGGAATTCGTGCCGTCTTACGAGCTTGGATTGTACAGGGGCATAATGTGCTTGTAGTGCCTCCTGCAGATTTGTCCAAGACACCATTCGTACCGCTGCCGGCGTGATGAGCGCTTTAGCCGTTTCAAAGACATTGGTTCCGCAATAGCTGAGGAACAGGGATCTTTTCCGAGTGTCTGGCAGATCTAGGAGGTCGTTGGTCTCCATGAAACATTCAAATCTCATCATGTATGAGTCCCAATTATCCGTGGCTGGGTTGAACGGAGCTGGCGGGGCATGGGCGGTCATTTTGATAGTCGATGCAGACTCGTTGTGCGGTGACAGCTTTCCTTAATGCTGGCCGATTTCCCCTTCTCTGCTGGGACTCCGATCTCACAGCTCCTTTCTTGTCGTCCTATTGCTCTCCCGATCCCATCCTCATCGCCAGTGTTGGATCGGTCAATGGAAGAGACAGGACACAGCGCTAACAGCAACAACAGCTCTTTATTCGTATGAGATCTGTACAACCCAGCAGCCGGCCCATCTGACAGCTTGCCCTTTTATAGGGAGCTGTCAGATGGCTCGGCCAATGAACGTTTAGTATTCTTCCCGCCGATTTGGTGGACCAGAGTGAAAACTATGCTTACTTTCAGCCAGAACACAACAAAGTGCCTCTGCCCTGTATCAATGGGGCTGGAAAGATTCCCCTTGTTGTGACTGTGGTGCTAATATGCAAATTATTAACAAAATAGAATTGCTGTATACACATAATATACATTATATTGCAGCTTAATGACAGCCTGATTCAGACAAACCTGTGACTTGGCTTTTGCACAGCTCACTGAAGTATCAACTACTCAGGGGAAAGTATCAGCTGTATCAAGGCCAACTTGCTCTACACTTTTGCTTGCAGCTTGACAACAGAAACCAGGAGAGGGAGGAGGAATGATTGGAATGTATGGGTGGCTGGGAGGGAATTGGGGAATTAATGTGCACCATCTGTGGCCTGAGAGAATCTCGACACCTCAAGGTCGAACGATGAGAGCCTTCAGAGACGAACAGACTGTTTCCCAAAACAAAGAGATTGCACTGGATTGGTGGATACTGGACATTGGGTGGCCCAGGGGGGGAAAGGGGCATTGTAACTATGCAGTTTTCACATGAAAAGTCAGAACTGGCTTTGCTTTCTACTGTGCCTATATGGATTTATCAGTAAAGTTATACTCTTGGTAAAATAATGTCCCAGGAGTTTCTTTTGCTGCATATGCCAATGGGACAGTTGACATTAAGCCAGTTCTCATAGTAGTAGCCTACCTGGATCCCACTAGGAGGCCAACAACCCTGAGATGTTGGTGGCAGACAAAGATTTGGAGGAGAGGAAGAAGCCAGGAGAAATCCTGGTCCGGGAGGCTCCAGAGCAGGGGTGCAGTCAGCTGGCGCACATCCCAAACAGAAGGCCGAGAGATCCGAGCAACAGCCTGCAAGCATGAGAGAGAAGGTGAAGCATGCCCCGTACCAGGGGCCAAAAACCTATTGGGCAGCGAATGTGGGCAAGGTGGCAGAAGCTGAGGACTGCCTGAGTCCCTCTGGAGTCAACGTGGTCCAAGGGAGCAGGTGGAAAATGAGGCAACTGGCTGAGTGGGATGAACCAGCTGAGTGGAAGCTTCCAGTCACTACCCACAGCCCATCAATGGAGCAGATGAGATAGAAGTTTGGCGGTTTGGAGATTCAGCTGGCTACATCACCGGGGACCGTGGCGGCGGTAACCAGGGTGGGAGAAGTGAAGCCACCAATGGTGCTGGCTACCCCATCTCTCCCTCTCCTGCAGCAAACCACTCCACCACCAATGGAGACAGCCGGAGCCGTGGTGCAGGCAGCAGCAGCAGCTGGCCCCGCCATCCCACCTCTGGAAGCTGGGGGCCCTGCACCAGTGCCAGTGGCAGCGGCTGGGATGCCACCAGGTTACGTCCTGGTGTGGGAGGAGGGGCCAACCCCCCCCCCCTTGGTGGTCTGATTTGACAGATGCCCAGACCACCTGGCCCATTTCCTGGCTCAGACATATGTCAAGGTTCCGACTGACGAACCCAACCAAGCCAGCACTCCGAGACGATCAGATCTCTTTAAGAACTGCTTTATTAAGTATATCATTTCGGCACGCATGAAAGCAAAGCCAACTCTATTTCCCATGGTTTTCATCTAATTAAAGAATAGATATTCCCCTCCCTCCTTGTCACAGGTCACATTGTCCAGTTAGGTGTTCTGGCATCTCCCAGGTAACTCCTTCAAGTCTCTGACTAGCACCTGTTGAGATTACCTTGGTTCCCACGGGACGATGAGTTGTTCTCTGGCCTGACATTCCAAACCTCTCCCTCCCCCCATAGTGTGTGGCAAGCTGAGAAATGAAAAGATGGCTGCGGCAGCATGGGTCCATTTCAAAGTTGACAATATGGCACTATATGGAGTGCTACTGAGTGTTGTACCCAGACGATGCAGCCTGGGTTCCTGCTGTCATGTCCAACCTGGAAGGGAGTCCTTTGGGGTGGTTGGTGTCTCTGCATGATGAGGGGGCTCCAGAGCTGAGTGACCTGGATACCTTCATACAAGCACTGTGAGAGTGGTTTGAAGACCCTATGGCAGCTCGACACGTGGAGGCCCGCATCCGCACCCTAAAGCAGGGTAAGCAGCTGGTGATGGAGTACATCCAAGACTTCTGCAGTTTGGCCAGCCACCTCAGAGACTGGCCGGAGAGCATACTTGTTTACCAATTTTGGGAAGGACTAAACAAAGAGCTATACCACAACTGCCTACCCCAGGGGTTGCCACGCAACCTGCAGGCATGGTACCAAGTGGCCACTGAAGTGGAGATTAACCTAATGGAGTATTGCGAACACACCGTGCAGGAAAGCCGGCCCCGCTGAGTGCCTGAGAAGCGACTGGCCCCCAGAGGAGGATGGCGGGTGCACCTCTGATCAAAGGAGGGAAGCCTCACCAAAGCCCAGGAGTTTGCTTCTGCTGTGGAAAGGAGGGGCATCGAGTGGCCGAGTGCCTCACGCCGCACCCGGCTACAGAAAAAGCCTCCCACGAAGCCGAAAGAGAAGACACACATAGGACAGCAGGTTGTGGAGTTCTCTCCTCAATCCAGCGAGGAGGAGAGAACTCTGACCCCCACCAAACCAGGCCCGGTCTTCTACGAAAGTGACAGTGAGGGGGAAGATGACCCAATGGTAAGTGGCACCATCATCCCTATAACAGCCAGGGTGGAGATTTTGGTGTCCTCGGGAGTAAGGGGGGTCCTCATGGCCTTACTGGACTCGGGTTGCACCAGGTGCTTGGTTAGACCCCAGGTGGTAGAGAAGCTAGGGATGAGGCTGACAAGACTGAGGCAGCCCATGGCATTTTCCCAGTTGGATGGTTCCATAACAGGCGGAATGCCAGCGACCTGCCTGACTGAGCCCATAAAGCTCAAGGCTGGGGCCCACGTAGCGGAATGGGACTCTTCTCGTCCACTTCGCCGCCCCTGGTTGGTCCCCAGGGTTCCGCCTCCAACCATCCCATCGCTGACTTTTCTCCTTGGCTGAAACGGCCCTAGCTCTTCGGCCCAGCCCTTCCATCCCAGCCCCTCCCATCCCAGCCCCTTCGAAGAGGGGTTCCACTTTTTCCACTAGCCCTAGGACCATGGCTTCTGTCATCCCAGGGGCTACAATGAATCAAATAGTCTCTACGTGGGGGTCTATGACTGTTCTCCTCGTCCACTTCGCTGCCCCTGGTTGGCCCCCAGGGTTCCGCCTCCAACCATCCCGTCGCTGACTTTTCTCCTTGGCTGAAACGGCCCTAGCTCTTCCATCCCAGCCCCTCTCGTCCCAGCCCTTTCTCCGAACGGGCCCAAAAGCCCGTTAACCCCCGGCTTTTTCGGCGCACGGGACACTTTGCCGCCAGCCAATCAGAGGAGCAAGAATCCAACCCCATTCTCCCTCGTTCCTTCCTTTCTGTTCCACCCCTCTGCTTGTGTGCACGATGTGTGTTTGATCCACATAGATAACAACCCCACCTCCTTTTTCCTTCCTTTCTGTTCCACTCCTCTGCTACACGTGTGTTTGATCCACATAGATAACAACCCCACCTCCTTTTTCCTTCCTTTCTGTTCCATTCCTCTGCTTGTGTGCATGATGTGTGTTTGATCCACATAGATAACAACCCCACCTCCTTTTTCCTTCCTTTCTGTTCCACTCCTCTGCTTGGGTGCATCCAACCCCATTCTCCCTCGTTCCTTCCTTTCTGTTCCACCCCTCTGCTTGTGTGCACGATGTGTGTTTGATCCACATGTATAACAACCCCACCTCCTTTTTCCTTCTTTTCTGTTCCACTCCTCTGCTTGTGTGCACATGTGTTTGATCCACGATAGATAACAACCCCACCTCCTTTTTCCTTCTTTCCCGTTCCCCCCCACCCCCTTCTCCCTCTTTCTTCCTTTGTGTGTGTGTGTGTGTGTGTTTCATTTGTTTATTTACTACTTCCCTCCCCCCCACCTTAGCTTAGAAACCCAGCTTGCTCTGAACGTTAAGCTCCTGATAAAAGAGAGTGGAGGCCGCGTGGATTTATTGCCTACTGATAAGTCTCCCCCCCCCACCTTCGGAATCAGGCGACTGGGGTGGAATAAAATGCCCAGGTAGAAGCCGTTTGAAAATTGCCTCCTTCCCCAGACAGAAAGAGGAGACGCGCAGACTTTATCCTGCACAAATATTTATGCAAAGATCCTATCACAAGATCATTGTAAGAGTGTTGTTATTTTATGCACCTAGCTTTCCTGTCTCGCGAAGGCTGGGAAAGGCTAAGGAGAAAAGATCGCGTCCTGGGGTCTCGTTCCAGTTCCCAATGGAGTGATTATCTGAAGACAGAGACATTTTTAAATGGT
>QLTV01001535.1:48052-65130 GCA_003457575.1 Thermophis baileyi
ATTCCAGTAAGATGCGCGTCTTGCGGCCCGGCCCGCCTCCTGCACCCCAAAAATAATAAGCCCCCCCACCCCGATAATAAGGCCAAGGCCCTATTTCGGGGGTCAAAAAAATATAAGCCCCTGTCTTATTTTTGGGGAAACACGGTAATTGCAATCTTCTGAATTTCCTCTTCCTTATTTTGCAAAACCCCTCCTTCATCTTGTAAGTGGTGAATTATCCTATTTTCTTTTTCTTTTTTTAATTTATATGCCAGCCACCTTCCTGGCTTATTAGCATTTTCAAACAGATGTTGGTTCATGTATTAAATATTATTTACATATTCTGCTTGTTCTATTAGGTTTAATTTATGTTTACTCAATGCTAACAGTTCGACAATTTGCTCATCTCCTGGCTTAATTTGAAGCTTCTTTTCCAGTTGACCTATTTCTTTCACTAAACTATCCTGTTGTTTCTGTTTTTCTTTTTTCTTTTTTGCCATGTATGCTATTGTTACTCCTCTTGTGAAAGCTTTTAGTGTATCCCACAGATTCTGTAAGGAGGTATGTTGTTTTTTTATTTATATCTAAAAATATAATCAATTCTTTTTTAATTCTCTGAAGATACTCATCTTCCTGTAGTATCTGTGGGTTCATGGTCCACCTTCTAGATTTCCTTTGTTGACCTTTCCATATTATTTTCAGGGGACTATGATCTGCCCATATATTCGGATTGATCTCTACTTTATCTATCATTTTACTTAGTTCTTTGTTAGCCCATATCATATCTATTCTGGAAAAGGATTTATGGGGATTTGAATAAAAAGTATATTTTTTTTTCATTAGGATGCTCCAGGTTTCTATGGTCGGTGAGGACCTCGACTTGATGGCAGGCTCCCTCCAAGTAGTGTCACCATGTCTCGAAGGTGACTTTTACTGCCAACAGCTCCTTGTCCCAGATTGTATAATTCCGTTCCGCCGCTGACAGCTTCCTGGAATAGTAGGCACACGGGAACAAAGTTCCATGAGGAGCGTGTCAGCCCTGACATGCTGGGGCTGCTATTCCGGCGGGGACGGGCGAGACGGACAATGAAGGGACGCGCACGCTGACCTGCCTACCCAGCTCCTGGACAGCCTCCTAAGGGACTGGACCGGGCCGGCCTGGCCCCGTATTGCTGCCGCCACCGCCGCCTCTGCCGCCGCTGCCTCTGCCACCGCCATCTTCGATGCTGCTTCCAACGCCGCTCAGCTGAGAGGCGGGCCGGAAACAGCTGATGTTCGGGGTCTGCGCAGAGACGGACCCAAGCATCTGACACAACTGGGGTGGAGCCGGGGAAAAGCAGGTCTAACTGTGACTTGCTAAAGTGAACATATGGAGCAGCTGGGACTGTGAGCTAATTGCGTGGCTGGGGGTGGAGTTGGAGGGTGGAGCGCAGGTGCCTTCAAAACAGTGGTGGGGAGCACTGTTCTGACCCAGCTGCCGAACAAAGGAACACAGCACAAACAGCATCCGTACAAACCTTGTTTTAGTAGTAATGGCTACTAATTATCTCTCTTAGCAGTCGTTCTAAAGTCAAATAAAGTATAAACCAGTCTTTTCTGTGCAACGGCTGTTAATTATCTTCTTAACAGTCGGCAATAGTCCAAGCAAAAAGAACACAAGTCTGACGAAGAGTCTTTTAGATAACAGCAGATAAGCCACACAATCGTACTGTTGTTGGCAAAACACCCAGGAGCAATTTGCAGGAAACTTGACGATTGCAAACAGGAGCCGAACAGAGGGTTTGCAGTCAAAGACCAGGACTTCAATTGAACGAAGTTGTTTCCTGCAAATTCCTCAGTTGTTTTCCTCACTTAAATAGGCTATGGGAGTGGCCAATTATCCCCAAGCCTTACTCCCGAGTAGTCCTTCTCCTCAGGAGCCATTCCTGCCTTTTGGCAGCTCTGCGCATGCGCGCATTGAGAACAGGCTCCTCCTCTTCTTCTTCTTCTTCACTCATGGCAGCCTCTGGAGGTTCTGAAGGCCCTGGCTGAATCCCTGCCTCTGGCACCAAGCCTTCTCCAGCCTCCTCGCTGTCCGACTCTGGTACCAGCTGCACAGGCCGCTGGCGAATCACAATACCAACCTCCTCGCTGTCCGGCTCTGCCGCCAGCTGCACAGGCCGCTGGCGGACCACAACACTATCCCTCACCGCAGGGCCCTTCCCCCGGGTCTGACGGTCTGGATACGGTCGGGACGGGAACTGCTCATGGAAGGCATGCACAAGATCCGGAGCATGGACAGAGGTCGCATCCTCCCAGGTGAAGTCCTCCGGCCCATACCCCTTCCACTCGATGAGGTACTGGAACCGGCCCTTCATCCACTGGGAGTCTCAAATGCTGGCGACCTCATACTCAGGTGGTTCATCTCCGTCACGGGGCACCGGCTGGGGACGATCAAGTTGGCGGAGCGGACAGGCGGGCCGTTCGGGAACGAGGAGGGACTGATGGAAGACGGGATGTACACGCAAAGACCGTGGCAAGGTCAGGCGGTAGGCGACCGGATTGATGACCGCCTCAACCGGGAACGGGCCAAGGTAACGATGGTCCAGTTTCCTGACCGGCCGGTCTGAGGGAAGATGCTTCATCGATAACCAAACGCGATCCTCCACAGCCAATGGTGGCGTTGCCCGCCGAGAGCGGTCCATGACCCGTTTATAGTCCTCCTTGGCCTTATCAAGATACCGCTTCACCAGTTGGTGCACGGCCTGCAACTCGGTCAGGAAGTCATCCGCTGCTGGAACTGGGGAGTCAAGTGGCGTGAGAGGGAAGAAACGAGGGTGATAGCCCAGATTCACTAAGAAAGGGGTCATTTGGGTGGAGGTGTGCTGGGAGTTGTTAAATGCAAACTCTGCGACTGCCAAATACTCAGACCAATTGTCCTGTTGCTGATTGACAAAGCAGCGCAGGTATTGCTCTAAGATCCCAATCACTTTTTCAGTCCTGCCGTCAGTTTCAGGATGATGTGCCGACGACAGGCAGATCTTGACATCTAAGGCCGTCATCAGCCCTTTCCAAAACTGGGTGGTAAACTGGGCCCCTCTGTCCGACACGACCCTATCCGGTAGGCTGTGCAGCCGAAAGACATGTTGGATGAACATGTGGGCGGTGGCGCGAGCTGTCGGTAATCCTCGACAGGGAATGAAATGCGCCATCTTCGTCAGCATGTCCACCACCACGAACACAGTCGCGAAGCCAGAAGACGGGGGCAAATCCGTCAAAAAGTCCATAGAGATGGCACCCCAGGGTCTCTCTGGTGTCGGCAAGGGCTGAAGCAGTCCTGGGGGAGCTCCCGTGGCCAACTTGGCCTGTCGACAGCGTACGCAGGACGTCACATAAGTCTGCACATCGTGGCTGAGTCGAGGCCACCAGAAGGTCCGAGACACTAAGTTTAAGGTCTTAAAAAGACCGAAATGTCCCACTGCAGGGTTGTCATGGCACTGTGACAGGATAAGACCCCGAAGCGGCCCCGACGGTACATACAGCCTCTCCCGGTACCGCAAGAGATCGTTGGTAAATGTCCAGGGAGAAGCGGGCCCGACCTCACTGCCGTTGAGCCCCGTAAGTCGACAGGTTCTCGGACTGCAGCGAACGACTTGACGGGCAGAATTGTCCGAGGCAGAAGCGGGTCTTCGATGTGGGCATATTTGGGTTTTCTCGAGAGCACATCCGCTTGTTGGTTGCGCCCACTAGGGATGTAGGTCACTCGGAAGTTGAAGCGGGCAAAAAAGGACCACCGGATCTGGCGTTGATTCAGTTTCCGAGCGGTCTGCAGAAACTCCAAATTCTTGTGGTCCGTCCGGACTTCAACTTGATGTCGGGCCCCCTCTAGGTGATGTCGCCAGGTCTCGAATGCGGTCTTAATGGCCAGTAGCTCTTTTTCCCAAATTGTGTAATTGCGCTCGGAAGGATTCAACTTCCGAGAATAGTACGTGCACGGGAAGAGAGTACTGCCAGACGCATGAGCCTGGAGTAACACCGCTCCGACAGCAACATCCGACGCGTCCACTTCCACCACAAACGGACGGTGAGGGTCAGGATGCTTCAGGATCGGCTCTTTCATGAAGGCCTACTTTAAGGCCTGGAACGCCTGCTGCTCGGGGGTGCCCCACCGGAACGGGACTTTTTTCTGCAGGAGCCGAGTGAGGGGCGCGGTCAAAGTGGCGAAGCCAGGGATAAACGTCCGGTAGTAATTGGCGAACCCGAGGAGTCGCTGGACATCTTTCACTCGATGAGGAGGTTGCCAACTACTCAACGCCTCGACCTTGCTCCGCTCCATCGCTATGCCCTCGGGAGAGATGCGATGTCCCAGGAAGTCAATGGTGGTTTGGTAGAACTGGCACTTTTCCAGCTTCGTGTATAAATGGTGTTCACAAAGCCGTTGCAGGACCAGGCGGAGGTGTTGGAGATGACTCTCCCAGGAGGTCGAGTAGATCAGAATGTCGTCCAAATAGACAACGACAAACTTGTCCAAGAGATCCCGGAAGATGTCATTCATGAAGTGCTGGAAGACAGCGGGAGCGTTGGTCAATCCAAACGGCATGACTGTATATTCAAAATGGCCGTATCTGGTGCCGAATGCTGTCTTCCACTCATCCCCTTCTTGGACCCGGACAAGATTGTAGGCGCCGCGCAGGTCCAACTTGGTAAACACGGTAGCCACCCGGAGCCGTTCTAGCAGTTCAGGAATCAAGGGCAGAGGATACCGGTTACGCACCGTGATGGCGTTCAGTTTCCAGTAATCACAGCACAGACGCAAGTCTCCGGTTTTCTTTTTGACAAAAAGGACCGGAGCGGACAGGGGCGACGAGGGTCAGATAAAACCCCGGGCCAGGTTTTTGTCCACAAAGTCCCGTAACGTGGCCAACTCAGGTTCTGACATGGAATATAAACGCCCCACTGGGAGCGGCGCATCCGGGATTAAGTCAATGGGGCAATCGTACGGCCGGTGTGGGGGCAATTGGTCTGCCTCTTTTTCGCTGAATACATCCGTGAAGTCCAAGAGATCGGATGGCAAAGACACTGCAGGTGGACCCAGCACCTGGCCTGCGCAGACTTGGCGAGTATGATCCACACATTGCAGGCTCGGGAACGAGATGAAATTCTGGGACCAAAGGATGTGTGGATCATGAGTCTGGAGCCAAGCCAGCCCCAAGACCACAGGTAAATGCAGTCCGGAAGTGACGTAGAATTGGATAGCCTCCTCATGCGTACCGATGGTCAGGTGCACGGGTTGCGTGGCAGCCTTAATCGTCCCGGACAGAAGCACCCGACCATCAATGGTCTCCACGAGCATGGGAGGATCCACTGGACACAGAGGGACGGCAAATTTGGTGGTAAACGCCTCGTCCATGAAGTTGGTTGTAGCGCCGGAGTCCACCAAGGCGTGAGCAGGAATCCCCTGGGGGTTGTTGGAAATGAAGACTTTTGTCGCCAGAATCAAGTGACAATGGGGTCCGGGATCCACATCCACAGGGCGTGACCCGGTGGTGGTACGTGCATGACCCAGGGTCTCCCCAGATCGGGCGCCGGCCGTTTCCCAACAGGGTGGTCTGCGACTGTGATGCAGGTCCAGGAACCGATGTGTCCAGGCTCCCCACAATACAAGCACAACCCCCCTGCACGTCGTCTGTCCTTCTCAGCTACGGACAGGCGGGGTCTGGCTGCGCCAATTTCCATGGACTCCTCCCGTGGAACCGGGGTCCCACGCACGACTGGTCTCTCATGGGGTTCCTGGACGGCACGGCGAGGGGTCCGTCTCTGTAACCTCGCATCAATTCTGAGGCACAGACAAACCAGCTCGTTGAGAGTTGGAGGAATGTCCACGTGAACCAACTCGTCCTGTATTGCCTCCGACAAGCCATCCTGGAACGCGTCCATAAGGGCAGCCTCATTCCAGGCCGAGTCCTGACTAAGCAAGCGGAATTCGCTGATGTATTCCTGCAGGGGTTGCCGGCCTTGCTTCAATGACTTAAGACACCTGGTAGCTGTCTGTGTTTTGATGGGGTCCTCATACATTAACTGCAGATGTTCGCGAACCCCCCGGAGGTCATTTAGTAAAGGGCTGTTCTGGACCAACAGGGGCGTGGACCAGCGAGCTGCAGAGCCGGAGAGCAGGCTGATAATAAACCCCACTTTGCCCCAGTCAGTGGGAAAGTCCTCAGCTCTCAAGCTGATAAAAAACTCGCATTGTCTGAGAAAAGCCGGAAACATCTCTGGTTTGCCAGCTAACTTATCTAGCACAGCTACCGGGCAGTTTCTCCGAGGAGGAGGTGGAGCGACATGGGCTTGGAGTTGAGCCAGCTGGCCAGCCAACAAGCCTATCTGTTGCTGAAGCTGCGTGTTCTCTGCATGCAGCTGCTCCATCTTGATCAAGGTTTGTTTTGTTTGTTTGGGCAGGAGCAATAGTCCAAGCAAAAGAACACAAGTCTGACGAAGAGCCTTTCAGATAACAGCAGATAACCCACATGAACCTTACTGTTTTTGGCAAAACGCCCAGGAACAATTTGCAGGCAACTTTGACGATTTCAAACGGAGCAGAACAGAATTCAAAGACAAGGATTTGAAATGAACGAAGTTATTTCCTCAAATTCCTCAGTCATTTTTCTCACTTAAATAGGCTATGGGAGTGGCCAATTATCCCCAAGCCTTACTCCCGAGTAGTCCTTCTCCTCAGGAGCCATTCCTGCCTTTTGGCAGCTCTGCGCACGCGCGCATTGAGAACAGGCTCCTCCTCCTCTTCTTCTTCTTCACTCATGGCAGCCTCTGGAGGTTCTGAAGGCCCTGGCTGAATCCCTGCCTCTGGCACCAAGCCCTCTCCAGCCTCCTCGCTGTCCAACTCTGGTACCAGCTGCACAGGCCGCTGGTGAATCAAAATACCAACCTCCTCACTGTCCGGCTCTGCCGCCAGCTGCACAGGCCGCTGGCAGACCACAACACGCACTGAGCAGCTAGCGCTGACAATAATTCATTTTGTTTGCATTGGGTGATTGTTGGAACATGCCGGAGCATGGAAGGTAAAGACGTTACAAGCACAAAGAACAGTTGTCTGGCGTTTTCCTTTTACCGTGCCGTTTCGGAACCTGACCGTAGGCCTGGAGGAGCACAGCCCCAACAGCTACATCTGACGCATCCTTCTCCACGACAAACGGCCGCAATGGATCAGGAAGCTTGAGAATGGGCTCAGAGGTGTAGGCGGCCTTGATATCTTTGAAGGCACCTTGCTCCTCCACACCCCACTGAAACTTTACCCCTTTCTTGAGTAAAGTGGACAAGGGGGCTGTCAAGGTGGCAAAACGGGGAACAAAGGTCCGATAATAGTTGGCAAACCCCAACAGATGTTGCACGTCCTTCACCAGCCGCGGGGGCTGCCATTGCTGCAGCGCCTCCACTTTCTCCTGGTCCATCTCCACCCCCTCTGGTGAGATGCGGTGGCCCAAGAAGTCAATGGTGGTCTGTGCGAACTGGCACTTCTGCTTGGCGAAGAGGTGGTTCGCTCACAGGCGCTGCAAGAGCTGCCGGACATGGTCCCAGTGCTCCTGCAGGGAGGATGAATAGATGAGGATGTCATTCAGGTAGATGACCACGAACTGGTCCAACAGATCTCAGAAGACATCATGCATGAAATGCATGAACACGCCGGGCGCATTGGTCAATCTGAACGGCATGAGGGTATACTCAAAGTGGCCATAGCGCGTCCAGAATACCATCTTCCATTCATCCCCGGCTCGAACTCGGACAAGGTTGTAGGCTCCCTGCAAGTCCAACTTGGTAAATATCTTGGCCTGGCGGAGCCGCTCAATGAGTTCAGGAATGAGCGGGAGCAGATACCGATTGCGTACCGTGATTGCGTTAAGCTTGCGGTAGTCACAGCACAGTCTGAGCTCCCCCGACTTCTTAACGAAGAGCACCGGGACAGCTAATGGGGAGGTCGAAGGCCAGATGAACCCCTTCCGGAGATTCTTATCAATGAAATCCCACAAGGCCACCAACTCCGGTTCTGAGAGCGAGTAAATCCGGCCAACCGGCAGCTTAGCATCCGGCAAGAGCTCGATTGGGCAGTCATAGGGTCGGTATGAAGGTAACTGATCCACCTTCTTCTCCCTGAACACATCAGCGTAGTCTGCCAACTCCGCTGGTAAGTCCAAGTCTGGCCCCTCCACCACACCACCTGTGCAAGAATGCAGAAGGTGAGCAGCACACTTCGGGCTGGTGAACCACACCACTCCAGATGACCAAATGACCTGCGGATCATGGGCCTGCAACCACGCCAATCCAAGCACCAATGGGAAGTGTGGCGCCGCAGCCACGTAAAATGCCAATTCCTCCACATGAGCCTCGATACGTATGCGAAGGGGTCTCGTCGACGCAACCACCGGTCCCGACCGCAGCGCCCAACCGTCGATTGTCTCCACCAATACCGGTTGCTGAGGAATGGCCCAATGCGTGGCAAAGTCCGAATCCATAAAGTTGGCCGTGGCCCCCAAGTCTATCATGGCCTGAACCTCCACGTCTTCCCAACCCAGCAAGGACACAAGTACCGTGAGAATGAGGTGCTGTGAAGGGGTTGATCGTGGAGGCTGGGGACAGTCCACATCCAAGGGAGCCCGGCCTACAGAGCCCTCTAGGCCGGGCCCTGCCTTTGTTGGGCATGTGGCCACTATATGACCCTGCCCACCGCAATACAAACAAAGGCCTTTGCAGCACCATTGGTCTTTCTCAGCCTGGGTCAGGCATGGTTGGGCAGCCCCCAACTGCATAGGCTCTTCTGGTGGCAATGCCGGCACCTGCGCCATCTTGGTGGGCACGGGTGAGGCCTCCGTCCGTCGTTGTGCCCGTTGCTGCTGGAGCCGTGCATCAATGTGTAGGCATAAGTGCATGAGGTCCTGAAGCGTGGGGGGGAGGGGCAATCTGTGTGTGCCAGCTCATTCAGCAATTCTGAGGAGAGGCCTTCCTGGAATTGATCCATTAGAGCGGCCTCGTTCCATTGAAGGTCCTGGCTGACCACCCAAAATTCATTAATATAATCCACAAGTGGTCCTAGCCCCTGCCACAACTCTCTCAGATGCCGGTTCACTGTCTGGGCCTTGACAGGATCCTTAAACATGGCCCGTAGCTGATGGCAAAACCTGGCATAGTCGTCCAGCAACGGGTTGGGCTGGGTTAGCAGGGAAGTTGCCCAGCAAGCTGCTGACCCCGTCAAAAGGCTAATCAAAAACCCTACCTTGTCCCGGTCAGTGGGGAACTCCTCGGGCCAGAGGCTCATGTAGAGTTGGCACGGCCCAAAAAACACCGGGAACTGAGCCAGCAGTCCATTGAACTTGTCTGGAACATCTACAGGGCATTTATGACGGGGCCAGGAAGCTTGCAGCTGTGCAAGCTGCGCAGAGAGGAAGGCAACTTGCTGAGCTAAATGCACGTTGTCCACGTGAAGCTGCTCCATTTTCTCCAAGTGCAGTGAGGGGAAACAAGTTGGTTTGTGTGGTCGGGAACAAAGTGTGATGACCCGGGGCGAGGCACGGAAGCAACACAGCCAGAGAACAGTTCTAACTCCCCTTTATTGCTCCAACTTTCCCCCAAACGTCCCCACGTTTACTGCAAGTCCTGGAACAAAGCTCTCACACGCACCTCCGACAGCCTGTGGCTGTGAGTAGTCCAGCAAGCAAAGTTAGCAAGGCAGCAACCAAGGCAAGAAGTCCAGTAAGCAAAGTTAACAAGGCAGCAAACAAGGCAAGACACACAAGACAAAGCACAGCAAAATCCAGACATCAGCAACTACACGTGAGGCTCCACGGATTCAACGCTTGTTCCCGACAAACACCCCCCCCCAACAGTGTCTCTTTAAATCTCATTCCCCAGGTGAGCCTTGTGAAGAGGGGCGGGGCACCCTCCTCCCGAGTCATCGGGTTGCCCTGCGCTGATCCCGCCTCCTCTCCATTCTTCGTGTTTGGGGATCGGGGGGGAGGTAATTGCTCGTCGCTGGAGCTCCATCGCTCCTCTGCTCCACTGCCTGCCCTGTCCTCCCCCCTCGCCTGGTCCTCCTGTGCCCCCTCTCCCTCGCTGGCGACCCTTCCCAGGCACGAGGGACCTGGGACTGCCTCGGCCTGCTCCTCCGGTCATTCCTCCATTGGCCCTAGCTCTGTTTCGTCCTCAGACTCAGACTCCGATGGGGCCATGACACTCCACCTAGTGAAGAGGCAGTTCTGGTGGCCAAAGATGAAGAAGGATGTAGAGGCTTACATAGCCAGCTGCCCCGTGTGTGCTTTGATGAAACAGTTTCCTGGCAAGCCCCCAGGACTGTTTCAGCCAGTGGCCAACCCCACAAACCCCTGGGAGGAAATCTCTATGGACTTTATTGTGGAGCTGCCAGAAAGTGCTGGGAACACTGTGATCTGGACTATTACTGTTAGATAGGGGGCGCAGCAATGAAGAGGCAGGACGTGGGAAACCTTCAGCACCTTTTATTCCCTAGCCATGAAGTACGAACTCCTCGCAGGCTGCCGGGGCTCTCTATTTCAGGAGCTCTGGCAGGCTAGCTGACCACTGACAGCGGTTTATTTTTCCCGCCGCTAGGTCAGCCAATCAGCGGCAGTCATGCAAATCCTTGCTACGTATGTCCGTATGTAACACCCCTCCCCTCCTAGATTGAGACTTGTCCAATCGGTGATGTACAAGAGTCACGTAATCCCGCAGGTAGGCGGGGCGTTTAATGTTCCTACTGGGCCTGCGCGATTTAGTCGTGCCCGGGGCAGCGGCCTGTGCAGTCAGGCCTGCTGTCTCTCCTGGACTCTGTAATGGAACCTCCTCGAACCCTCTTCATGGTGTGGCAGTCTCCGGCCTGGTACCTCCGTCCTCCATCCCCTGATCGCTTCACTGGACGTCGGCATCTCCAGGTAAGTGTCCGTGCACCTCCATCGGGCTTGAGAGTAGAGTATCCTGGTTTCCTGTAGTCAGGGTTGGTTCTCCGGTGGCGTTTTCCCAGCTGGTTGGTTTGTATGCTCCGCAGGGCGGAGACTCGAAATGTTCCCGGGTTTGTCCGGGGTCTGTTTGGAGTTCCTGGCTGTCTGGTTGTCTCGCCCAGGAATCTCCCAGTCTACTTCGGAGTTGGTCGATGTGCCTTCTCCACATTCGGCCGTCGTCCAGTTCCACCTTATATGATTTGGGACCGGTGACAGCCACTACCCTAGCTCTCACCCAAGTTGGGTACCCCGCATAGTTGTGGGCAAAGACCAGATCGTTTATTTTGAACAATCTGGTCTGCTGGGCGGAGTCCAGGGGTGTCTCGGGGTGATAGTTTGGGTGCAATCTATCTAGCCGGTACCTTAATTTCCGTCCCATCAATAGCTCGGCTGGGCTTCTGTTGGTGGTTGTGCTGGGTGTGATATGCTGCGCTAGTAAAAACTGGTCAATCTTTTCTTGCCAGTTCCCCGGTCCCATTCTGGTGAGTGTTTCCTTGGTCAGTCTCACCATTCGTTCTGCTTGCCCATTGCTCACCGGGCTGAATGATGCCACCAGAGCATGCCTTATGCCCTGCTCTGCCAGGAAAGATTCCATGGTCTTTGTTAGGACTCTGTCCAAACGGGACCGGTGGCAGCCACTACTCTAGCTCTCACCCTAGTTGAGTACCCCGCATAATTGTGGGCGAAGACCAGATTGCCTATTTTGAATGATCTGGTCGGGCGGGCAGAGTCCAGGGGTTTCTCGGGGTGATAGTTTGGGTGCAGTCTATCTAGCCGGGACCTTAATTTCCATCCCATTAATAGTTTGGCCGGGCTTCTGTTGGTGGTTGCACTGGGTATGATATGCTGCGCTAGTAAGAATGGGTCAATCTTTTCTTGCCAGTTCCCCGGTTCCATTCTGTTGAGCGTTTCCTTGGTCAGTCTCACCATTCTTTCTACTTGCCCATTGCTTGTCGGGCTGAAAGGGGCCACCAGAGCATGCCTTCTGCCCTGCTCTGCCAGGAAGGATCCCATGGTCTTGGCTGTCAGTTGTGGCCCGTTGTCTGAGATTAGGACGTTGGGTAGGCCGTGGGTTTCGAATATTCTTCGCAACGCTCGAATGGTTGCATCTGTGGTTAGGGTTGACATGGTGACTACTTCTAGCCACTTGGAATAAACGTCAACCACGATCAGGAAGGTTTGTCCCCCCATAGGTCCTGCAAAGTCTATGTATTCTTGACCAGGGGCCCTTGGGTACTTCCCATTCCTGTATGGGTGTGCGAGGTGGAGCTGGTCTCGTCTCCTGGCATGGCGTGCAGGTAGCCACCCATTCCGTAATGTCTCGGTCCAAATTTGGCCACCAAAGATAGCTGCGGGCCAACGCTTTCATGTGCACGATCCCTGGATGCCCCACATGTAATGTCTCTAGGACTTGTTGCCTCAATTCCTGGGGTACAATAGCAATAGCAATAGCAATAGCACTTGGACTTATATACCGCTTTACAGTGCTTTACAGCCCTCTCTAAGCGACTCTCTCCCCCATAGCAGGCACCCCTTAAGGGTTGACAATTCTAATTGTTTATTATAAAAACTTTTGAACTCATCCTCCGTCTTCTCCTGCGGCCACCCCCTCAACACCCAGTTCAAAACCTTGGATAACACCCTGTCTTTCTTGGTGTGTTCTGCAATCTTGTTGGATGTGACTGGGCTGGCCGTGCCAATGTCTATTAGTAGTACTTGTGCTACGGGGGCTGGGTCTTCCACGAGGTCTGGCATCGGGCATCTGCTGAGGGCGTCTGCGTTGCTGATGCTTTTGCCACGGCGGTGCACCGGTTTGTAATCACCCCGTGAGAAAAATGGACCACCTTTTCATTCTGGGTGACATGTAGTTCAGGGTTTGTTGGTTTCCAGCGATGAGTCCCAGAAGCGGCTTATGGTCAGTGATGAGTTCGAATCTCCTCCCATAAATGTATTCGTGAAAGCGTTTGATCCCTGCAACGGCAGCCAGAGCTTCCTTGTCGAGCTGACTGTGTTTCTTTCAGCTGGGGACAATGTCTTTGAGCAGTAGGCAATGGGCGCCTCTGAGCCATTTGGTAACCGATGGCTGAGGACTGCCCCAACTCCGAATGGGGACGCGTCACAGGTCACTAGCAAGGGAAGAGTCTCATTGTATTGGATTAGGACACTATCGGAAGAGAGTAGTTCTTTAACTGCGGCGAATGCACTGTCCTCCTTCCGTCCCCAGGTCCACATGGCCGTCTTCCCTAGTAATTTGTGGAGCGGCTCAGCAACGGTTGCCTTCTGTTTTAAGAAAATGCTATAAAAGTTCAATAGTCCCAAGAAGGCTTGTAGCACTGTTTTATTTTTAAGGGTTGGGGATTCCTTTATAGCCTTTATTTTGCTGTCTGTGGGGTGGATGCCTGACCCGTCGATTAAATAGCCAAGGAACTCGACTTGTTCTACACCTATTTTACATTTTTCCTTTTTTACTTTGAGTCCCTTCTTTTGGAATCTCCCCAATGTTTCTTTTAATCGGTCCCTGAGTTGTTCATTTGATTCTCCTGATATGAGGACATCATCAAAGTAGGGAACTACTCCTGGAATGCCCTGCAGGAGGCGCTCCATCATACTTTGGAATAGCCCTGGGGCGACGCGTACTCCAAATTGCAGCCGTTTGCATTTGAATGCCCCTCTATGCGTCACTATCGTTTGGGCCTCGGCAGTGGCGGCATCCACTGGTAATTGTTGATAGGCCTGTGCCAAGTCAAATTTGGCGAATATTTTGCCAGTTCCCAGTGAATGTAGCAGATGTTATTGCAATGCGCTCTACATGGGGCTACCCTTAAAGAGTGTTCGGAGACTACAATTGGTCCAGAATGCGGCTGCGCGAGCTGTCGTGGGTGCACCTAGGTACACCCATATTACACCTATACTCCGCGAGCTGCACTGGCTGCCTATTGGTCTCCGGGCACAATTCAAGGTGTTGGTTATTACCTTTAAAGCCCTATATGGCTCAGGGCCAGGTTATCTTCGAGACCGCCTTCTGCCACATAGCTCCCAGCGACCGGTAAGATCCCACAGGGTTGGGCTCCTCCAGGTCCCGTCAGAGATCCGGACCACCCCCACACTGCTGGCCTTCCGGAAAGCGGTGAAGACCTGGCTCTTCCGGCAGGCTTGGGGCCGTTGATCTCGCCTCTGTAATTGGCGAGGTCCGGCCATGAAACGGTATGCATGAGTTTTTAACTGTTTTTAATTGTTTTTATTATGGTTTTTTTAACGGTTTTTTATATTGTTGTGAGCCGCCCAGAGTCCCTTGGGAGTTGGGCGGCATACAAATTTAATAAATAATAATAATAATAATAATGTTGCACTACTGGCACCAGATATGCACTTTGCTGCAAGGCTTTGTTTAAAGTGCACTTATAATCCGCGCAGATGCGGATGGAGCTGTCTGTCTTGACTGGGGTGACTATTGGGGTCTCCCACGTGGCATGATCGATCGGCTCCAGGATCCCTTGGGCAATGAGTGTATCCAATTGCTCATCTACCTTGGGCCGTAGAGGAAACAGAACCCTCTGTGGCTTGAGCCTTATCGGGGTAACACTAGGGTCTAGGTTAAACGAGATAGGTTTCCCTGTATATTTACCTAGGCTCCCATTGAACACGTCCCCCGAATTGTGCCAGCAGCTGGTCTAGCTCGTTTCCTCTGATTTGGTTTATGCCCGTGATGCCAAGTCCCAATGGTTTGAACCACTCGATGCCCAGCAATGTGGGCCGGTCGCTTGCGACAACGGTCAGGGGA
Organism: Thermophis baileyi; assembly: GCA_003457575.1. Taxonomy (NCBI): domain Eukaryota; kingdom Metazoa; phylum Chordata; class Lepidosauria; order Squamata; family Dipsadidae; genus Thermophis; species Thermophis baileyi. The sequence goes on from QLTV01001535.1 coordinate 62,807, forward strand.
AGTCGGCCACAGAAGTCTTTAAATTGGACTTTTACTTCGGCTCGGCCCAACACGGGAATGCTGTTTCCCTGGAAATCGTTCAATGTGATATTCTGCAGCTTGAGTTGTCTTCTGGATATTGTTGGCTTGAGGCGTTGGAGCGTTCGCCAGGACACAATGGTAAAGAACGATCCGGTGTCCAGCTCCATTTCACATGGGGTTCCTTTGATGGGGATTGTTACATGGTATTTGTCCCCACCGCACGCATCCGAGTGCCCCACGGTGGTTTGGTTGATTCCCTGGGTGTCTGGATAGTGATCCTCCCAGTGCTTGTTCCGTTGGAACCTGGGTCTCGCTTGCCCTTGCCTCCCTGGGCCCGATGGTGGTTTGGGTTGGTAGGGGGTCGGCTGTGTGGCTCTACAGGCCTCGGCTATGTGGCCTTGTCGTTGGCACCAGCGGCAGATGGCTTCTTTAAAACGGCAAGCCACTCTAGCATGGAGCCCCATGCATCCGGAACAATGGGGTTGCTTAAAGTCACTGTCCCTGGGGCTTACCCGTTTGTCCGGATATACTCGGTGGACGGCTTCTTCTTCTTCCCATTCGTCCCCGTATTCGGGAACCTCGGTGGTCCAGTCAGGCTCTCGGTGGGTGCGATGGACCCCGCTGGTCTTCCTGATGTCTGCGGCGGAGTTATCTGAGGATTCAGCAGCCCTCGCTTCTTCGACCACGTCTTTAAATGTCACCCCTCTTCGCACCAACAGTTTCTTTTGGAGGGTTAGGTCCTTCATGCCCAGGATGACCCGATCCCTCATCATCTCCTCGGGGTTGACGAACTCGCACTTTGTCGCGATTTCCCTCAGCTTCGCCACGAAGTCATTGATGGTCTCCCCTTGTCGTTGGCGCCAATGGTAGAACTTGTTCTGGTTCACCATGGGGGTTGCCGTTGGGGCATAGTGATCTTTGAGGGTATTTTGCAGCGTTGTCTACGAGATTGCTTCTATGTCCGTGGGTGCGACAAGGGTCTGTGCCATCTTGTAGATCTTTGTCCCGCAATATGTGAGGAAGAGGGCTCTCTTACGGTTGTCCGGCAGGTCCTGGTAGTTGTTGGCTTCCAGGAACATTCTGAACCAGCTCATGTAAGTGTGCCATTCTTCTGCTTGCGGGTCGAATAATGCAGGTGCAGGGGAGGTTTGAGTAGTCATCCTCAGGTTGGCCGGAGCAGGGTCATTCCTTGCTGTAAAGATGGCCACGGATGCCACGAGGTGGATGGTCAGTTCCTTTGTCCCTTCTTGTCCTCTTCAGAATCCCACCTTCGTCGCCAGTGTTAGGGGGTGCAGCAATGAAGAGGCAGGATGCGGGAAACTTTCAGCACCTTTTATTCCCTAGCCGTGAAGTACGAACTCCTCGCAGGCTGCCGGGGCTCTCTATTTAAGGAGCTCCGGCAGGCTAGCCGACCACTGACAGCAGTTTATTTTTCCCGCCGCTAGGTCAGCCAATCAGCGGCGGCCATGCAAATCCTTGCTACGTCCATCCGTACGTAACAATTACTGACTTGTTTTCCAAACAAGCCCATTTTGTGGTATGCCCCAGTATTCCTTTAGCCTGGTCCTTGGCTAAGCTATTCATGCAGCATGTATATTGGCTGCATGGGGTCCCGAAGTGTATCATCTCGGACGAGGGAGTGCAATTCACGTCAAAGTTTTGGTGGGAATTCCTGAGTTTGATAGGCTCCTCCCAGGGACTTAGCTCCACCCCTCATACTCAAAGGAATGGGGCTTATGAACATGCAAACTCAGTCCTGGAGCAATACATGCAATGTTATGTGAATTATCAACAAACCAATTGGACTCAGCTTCTGCCATTCGCAGAAGTGGCCTATAATAACTCAGTGCATAGTAGCACTGGATTTACCCTTTTCCGGGTGGCCACTGGGTTAGAGTTTGTGCCTATGCCAGAACTCCCTCAGGAGAGACCCTCGCCAGCCTCATTGGCTGAGTGGCTGGATACTTTGCAAGCCACATGGGTCACAGTCACTGTTCCCTGTAAGCTGCGCGGCTGCGCGGCCGCGCACGTGGTAAGAAAGCGCCACGCAGCAGTTTCAAACTGCCGCGCAGTGATTTCAAAGTCACGAGTCTTAGACTTCTGTTGCTGAAAGGGGTTTGCGTTTGCCGAAGAGTCTTGCAGAGCTGGGGCTGAAAACGACAGCGTTGATTAAGAAGCAGGCTGGGAGTGGAAGTCGAGACCATTTCTCCGGGAGACGGTTCGGATCTACAGTTTTTTACCTCCCTTTGTGACTTTCGGCGTTGGAAAAGAGATTGTGGAGGTAGGAAGGGGGGGGGGAATTG
>QLTV01001536.1:2459-17581 GCA_003457575.1 Thermophis baileyi
ACCTGGTGCTGAGGGAGCAGCCCAGCCTCCTACCCAAAGCAGCAACCCTCAGTCAGTAGCTGCACCATCTGGAGGAACAGCCACATCTGCCCTCAGTGCTGCCATAGCTCAAGCCGAAGGTCCTTTTACCTGCTCTCTGTGCTGGAAAGTGTTTAAAAAGCCAAGTCACCTTCACCAGCATCAGATTATCCATACTGGTGAAAAGCCATTCTCCTGCTCCGTCTGCCAGAAGAGTTTTAATCGCCGTGAGAGCTTAAAACGACACGTGCGGACACATTCAGACCTGTTGCGAGTGCAGTGTGGGGTTTGTGGCAAAGAATTCCAGGATGCCTCCTACCTCCTCAAGCACCAGGCCACTCACGCTCCTCCTGGAACTTTACCTCCACGCCCCGAGTACAAATGTGACATTTGCGGCAAGGGCTACGTGGCTCCCCAGAATCTACTACGTCATCGGCAGCTCCAACACGAGGGTGCCCAGCTGTCCAAGGATGGCACTAATACCTTGTCTTATCTGCCACCAGGGGCCTACCTCCTTCCACAAGACCCACAAGGCACAGGCTCTGAGGGAGACACCAAGCCAACATCCTATGGCCTCTTGGGTGCCCACCCCTTGCTGGTGGGGACAGCGGCAGGCAAGAATTTCTGCTGTGGGATCTGTGGCCGTGGCTTTGGGCGACGGGAGACACTAAAGCGTCATGAGCGGATCCACACAGGTGAGAAGCCTCACCAGTGCGCAGTGTGTGGGAAGCGTTTCCGTGAATCTTTTCACCTCAGCAAACACCATGTAGTGCATACTCGGGAGAGACCATACAAATGTGAAATATGTGGGAAAGTGTTTGGTTACCCCCAAAGCTTAACTCGGCACAAACAGATTCACCGATTACAGCTACCTTGTTCTTTACCACCCATGGGGCCCTCCCTGACCCCCTTGGGCCCTTCTCTCCCTCCACCCCCTGAGGGACTAACCTATGGCTGTTCTGACTGTGGAGAGCGCTTTCCTGATCTTTTTCATGTCATGAGCCACAAGGAGGTCCATGTGGCCGAGAAGCCCTACCCTTGTGATGTCTGTGGAAAATGTTTTGGTTTCATTGAGAATCTCATGTGGCACAAACTTGTCCACCAAGCTGCTCCTGAGAGATTTGTACCACCAGATGAAACAGCAGCTGCTGTCGCCCCACTAGAGAACAGGCTAGCTAGTGGTGAGAACATGTCATCTTATGAAGATCATCCGACCTTGCCAAGTGGAGAACGTTTCTCCTGCTCTATCTGTGGCCAGACGTTCAAGCATTTCCTGGGACTTGTGACTCACAAGTATGTGCATCTGGTGCGTCGCACGTTGGCCTGCTCGGTCTGTGGACAGAGTTTTGCTGGAGCTTATGACTTGCTGTTGCATCGTCGCACACACTTGCAAAAGCGGCACTTCTCTTGCCCAGTCTGTGGCAAGCGCTTCTGGGAGGCTGCCCTTCTCATGCGTCACCAGCGCTGCCACACCGAGGAGCGCCCGTACCGCTGTGCTGTCTGTGGCCGTGGTTTTCTGCGCCAGCTGCTGTCGCCCCACTAGAGAACAGGCTAGCTAGTGGTGAGAACATGTCATCTTATGAAGATCATCCGACCTTGCCAAGTGGAGAACGTTTCTCCTGCTCTATCTGTGGCCAGACGTTCAAGCATTTCCTGGGACTTGTGACTCACAAGTATGTGCATCTGGTGCGTCGCACGTTGGCCTGCTCGGTCTGTGGACAGAGTTTTGCTGGAGCTTATGACTTGCTGTTGCATCGTCGCACACACTTGCAAAAGCGGCACTTCTCTTGCCCAGTCTGTGGCAAGCGCTTCTGGGAGGCTGCCCTTCTCATGCGTCACCAGCGCTGCCACACCGAGGAGCGCCCGTACCGCTGTGCTGTCTGTGGGCGTGGTTTTCTGCGCTCTTGGTACCTGCGTCAACACAAAGTGGTTCACACGGGTGAGCGTGCTTACAAGTGTGCCCTCTGCAACAAGCGCTTTGCCCAGTCATCCAGTCTGGCAGAACACCAGCGTCTTCATGTAGTTGCCCGGCCTCAGTGTTGCCCTACTTGTGGCAAGACCTTCCGCTACCGTAGCAACCTTTTGGAACACCAGCGGGTCCACCTGGGAGAGAAAGTCTACCGCTGTGACCGCTGCTCCAAGAGCTTCTTCTATCTGTCATCCATTCTGCGTCACCAACGCTCCCATGATGCTAAGCGTGAATTAAGATGCGGGGCCTGCCTCAAGCTCTTCAAAGACCCCAAGTATTTTAGCAAACACCTCCAGGCCCATCAGGGAGGACGGCCCTTCAAATGCAGCACCTGCGGAGAAGCCTTCTCCAATACTTACGGCCTCAAAAAGCACCGCCACATTCACAAGATGGAGCGCTTTGCTGCCATGGGGGCCCATAAGGAACAGCCCTAATATTGGAATAGTAGCAGCAGAAAAAAAAATGGGTGGTCTGTATCTTGGTACTGTAGGATGGGACGTGAAGCTAGTTCCAGGTTTCTGTGAGCCACGATGGCAAGGCATTTCCGTGTATAGAAAATAAGATGTGCTTGTTAGCAGTGAGATGCTCCAGTTGGGCACTAATTTGGAAGAGTCATCAAATCATAAAGTCACGAGCAGGACAAGCCAGATAGAGGCAAGAATGAATTGTAAAGAAGCCAGTTACTTGCTAGATTTCTGCTCTCTAACAAAGTATCTTGACCACTCTGGATTTTTAAACTAATTGCCTGGGGAAAGGGAGATGGAGATAGCAATCACAGAAGTGACCTTTGTCAAGCATGGCCACCCATAATGCAATGTGCGCGCGCGCTGCCCCCCGCGCATCCCCGTGCATGCGTGCGCGACACCCCCCGTGCATGCGCGTGCATCTCCCACATGCGCCCTGCAAATGTGTGGCAGAGACCCGAAAACCAGCTGGCCGGCGGGAGGCGCGCGTGCATGCGCGGTGGAGCTGAGCTGGGGCGACGGCTCGCCATAGGTTCGCCATCACAGGTCTAGTGTGTGGCACCTGTTGTCTAAATGCTGTTGTGCCATAACATTTCTATTATATTCCTGCCTCCAGAACAGTACCAGTTCATGATGCAACTGGAGGTTCACAAAAACTACCTACAAAAGAAAAGTTGAGCCCAGAAGGTTTCTAGCCAAGCTTCCCTGGCATGCCACTTTCCACATTTAGGGAGCACTGAATGTTAAAAAGCATTTGGAATTGTTATTGTTCCCATTATGCACCCCTGAAGAAGCAAAATCCCAGGATAATTGTATTGTGTGCTTTTCTAAATGTTCAAGTTGGCCCATCAGGAGTAGTGAGGAAATACAAAAGTAGGCTAGGCTCCTTCCCCCTTGGGTTAGCTCTTCTTCCTTTGTGCTCAACGCTCTTCCTAATCTGTTGGACTTAATATCGATGAACTCGTGTGAATAATACCTTACTTTGAGCCCTAAAATGGAATGTGGGTTTGGAATGAGAGCTGTGACTGTACATTGTTAGCCTTCCCTAATGTTAGCCTGCCTTCTTCCCACCACTGAAAGTTGGATATGAAACTGTGTGTGAGAGAAAAATAAACTTAATTGGTGGGTCTACCAGGATTGCACAATGCTTTGGCTGCTCAGCTGCTCTCCTGCATTCCCTGGTTTGATCCATAAGCCTTTCCTAGTAAGACATGGTGTATCCACATAGTTCATTGAGCTAACTGCCCTGGCAGTTATTAGACTTGTATAATGCTTCAGGTTTGACTCCAAAAAGGTTCTTCAAAGCACAAACACAGCATCACTGCACCTGAAGTGGAGAATACTGACCAGGCATGAATAAAAAGATCCTTGCAAACTCTCTGACTTCCCCCAATAACCTTTCCTCCTCAATCCTCCTCCAGCAAATTGTAGACATTGGAGCACACCTTTAAATGGACTGGAGGGGAAACTAATTTGCTAGATGCAACCAAAGAGTTCTAAAAACAGGCTCCCTTGTGTACTGTGGACACCACACAGGTAATTCCCGCTTCCTTCCCCTCTTGTAACCCAAGCTGACAGTACAATAGAAAGTAATTTCAGCATTTTCACTCTAGCAAAGTGAGAGCATCTCTTCTACCAGATGGCTGCACCAAAGCTCCTTAGTGTTGCTTTTGGTCTACCACCCACTTGCTCACACCCATAGTTCCCAGATTGGTGAGTGGCAATCCGTGATTTTGAGGATCCAAAGATGTACTGTTTAAATTTGGTTGTCCAGTGCCTAGAAGGGGAAAAGTTGCCAAAGGCTTTTTGAGCAGTAGAGAATAGAATTGGAGTTTATTGAGTGCAGGTATTTCTTAAGGCAGCCTCCCCCAAACCCCCAGAAGTCTTGGCCTACAATAGCTAACCACTCTCTATGCTCAGTGAGCACATTGGGAGGGGAAGGGGGTGGATAGTGGCAGTATTCGTGAAAGGCACTATTATAAATGCTTTCTTGAAGGAATAGCCACAGAATTCGGTGGCCAAATGATGTATGATGAAGAGTGCAAAGATGGGAAAAGAGACGGGAAGAAGACTAAAATGTTTTCCAGCCTTCCAGACAATTTCCTTATTGGCTGAGCACAGGGGGCCAAACCATGTTGTCCACTTTGAGTCGGCCCAGTTAGATTAGCATCTGTCTGAAACATACCGGTTCATCTTCTATCCCCAGAAGTGATTGCAACTGGATGTTCCTTTTCTTGTTTTATCTTTTTACTAAATTGTTAAAGGTCTGAATTTGTCACTGAAATTCAGTGAATTGTGGTGGCTGTACCTCAGCCTGTCTTTTACAGAAATTGTTTTCCCTATTTAGAATTTTTCTTCCCTGCCTTCATAATTTGCAAATAGGACTGAGTTTAATACAGGTAGTCCTCAACTCATGACAATTGAGCCCAAAATTTCTGTTGCTAAGTGAAACATTTGTTAAGTGAATTTTGCCCCATTTTATGACCTTTCTTGAAACAGTTAAGTGAATCACTGCAGGTGTTAGTAACATGGTTGTTAAGTGAATCTGGCTTCCCCATTGACTTTGCTTGCAGGAGGTCACAAATGGTGATGATCCTGGGGCACTGCAACTGTCATAAATATGAGTCAGTTGCCAAGCATCTGAATTTTGACCACGACCATGGGGATGTTGCAATGGTTGTAAGTGAAAAATGGTCATAAGTCACTTTTTTCAGTGCTGTTGTAACTTCGAACGATCACTGAATGAACTGTTGTAAGTCAAGGACTACCTGTATTAGTTTTCCTTCTCATATGTACTGTCCATGCTTTCCTGGACTAGGTATTTCTAAGCCCCCTTGACAACTCCCCAAACTGGGAACTTGTTCTTACAGGAAATGCTGTTATTGGTTAATATCACCCATCTTGGGGGGAAAATGAGTTCCCCATGACTAATGAGCTGCGGTGGCACAGTGGTTAGAGTGCAGTACTGCAGGCTACTTCTGCTGATCACCGGCTGCCAGCAGTTTGGCAGATCGAATCTCACCAGGCTCAAGGTTGACTCAGCCTTCCATCCTTCCGAGGTGGGTAAAATGAGGACCCAGATTGTTGGGGGCAATATGCTGACTCTGTGAACCGCTTAGAGAGGGCTGTAAAGCACTATGAAGCGGTATATAAGTCTAAGTGCTATTGCTATTGCTAATCAATAGGTGATGTTCCTGTTAACTGGCTTCATAATAGCTTCCCAAATGGACAATATAAAATGGAGAAACAAGTTGATCAAAAAACATACTGTGTTCCCAAAATCACTAAATTTTTGCCTTTTTCTCAAGGACACAGGATTTCTAAAGAATTTCTTAAAAATTGCAGGCCTAGAATATAGGACACAAATTGTATGATTGTGTATGCCTATGGAATGTTTGCTTCAGTCACAATTGGTGCAAACATATTTGGCTAGATCTTTCTTCTTAATTCAGAACGGTGGCCTGTTTCCTAGTCAGAAGACAGGACAGTCATCCAAGTATATTTATTTTTATGATCTCACTTAAAAGGAATTAGTTGACCTTAACTAATTCTTGTAATTAGTGCACTTACAATCTGAATGTTTGGAAAATGGCAAAAGTGGAAATATATTTACTCTTTCAATGTATAGTTGACAGAAGAAGCTGAGAGTGCAAAATAGCTGCCTTTTCTATTTTTCTAGCAAACTAAATACTTAAAAGATGGATGGGCAGAGTGTTCGTTATTAGGGACATATCTGATCACTTACTGTCAGGATTATTTGCATCCATTCCTCATCCTAGGAACCATTTGATTTGTCCAAATCTCTTTCCTCTGTTGGATTTGTTAGCAGGTACAATTCATGCACTTCAAAATGTATTAGTGACAAAATACATAGAATCTCCAGTTTATCTAGAACAGTGGTGCTCAACCTGTGGTCCGTGGGGCCGCAATGTCATCATGGGGTCTGCGAAGGCTTGAATAAATGTTATGATTTAAATCTTGAGTTAAGTCTTGAAGGTCTGTGGCCATGGTTTGTGGCCACAAAAGGAGGTCCATGGTGAAGAAAAGGTTGAGAATTGCTGATCTAGAAGGTATGAGGACTCTAGTCAAGTTCAGAGTAAGGGGCTAGAAGGCAATATTCCATGGACAGAGTTGTGTGGGAAGAGTTTTTAAGGGAATGGTGGGTTGTTGAGATGAAGTAGTCTGGCTTTTAATTGTGGTTGGGAAATTGAGTTCTGTCATGCCCCCTGAATCTGCTGGGGAAGATGAGCTGGAACAAGAACTGACAGAGATGGAGAGGCAGGCTCCGTTGGCCTTGGAGGAAACTGGGGAAGGGCAGAGTCAGTCCAGGCAAGGCTTTTCTGAATTAGTAAGGCCTGCAGACAGGGAGAGCTCAGGAGAAGAGCAAGGACTACCCCCTCCTGATCCAAGAGCAAGGAGGGAAGAGAGACTGAGAGATCAATGCAGATTGAGCAGGCTATGAGGGAGGAGAGTGCCCCGCCCCCTTTCACAAGGCACACCTGGGACTGAGATGTAAGGAGAGGCCGGTGGGAGGGGCATTTGTCGGGAACAAGTGTTGAATCTGTGGAGCCTCGTGTGCCCCTTGCTGAAGTCTGGAGATTACTGATCTGTCTTGTGGGGCTTGCCCAGTTTGCCTACTTCGCTGAACTTCTTGCTCTGGTTACTCTTTTGCTAACCTTGCTAACTAGACTTCTTGCCTTGGTTACTGCTTTGCAAACCTTGCTTATTGGACTGCTGGCCCTGGTTACTGGTTTGCTAGCCTTGCTTACTGGACTGCTGGCCCTGGTTATGCAGCCAGAGGCTTCTGAAGGTGCATGTGAGAGCTTTGCTCCAGGACATGTAGTGAATGTGGGAACGTTTGAGGGCACGGTTGGAGCAATAAAGGGGAGTTAGACCTGTTCTCTGGTTGTGTTGCTTTCGTGCCACGCCCCGGGTCATCACAAGTTCTTTTGAAGAACCAGTTGGTTTGGAGTATGTAATCAAGAATGATCAACCATCTTTTCCACTGTACTCTTCTGCCTTGCGTATGTTCTTGGATGGATTGTTAATCCTGAATGTACTACACTAGGATGCTGGATATCCTACAGATGCCCACTGTCCACTTGGCTTTGTTTGCTTCATCCTGGAACTATGAAGCAGAGGGCAGGGAAGATATTCCATCTTTTGCTGGCATCAGTCCTGATTTTGCTTTTTGAGATGCCACCTGATACACAGCCATCTCCTCAGAACTTCTTCAACCCTCCTGTTCTTTGAGGAACATGGATTCTATAGTTCTCTGACTGGTACTGTTGTCCTGTACTCTCCTTTCTCATCCCATAGAGGGAGATGGACTTGAACATCCCCAAACTAGTGACAATTGCAAACTCAGAATGAAGAGTATGCCACTGATAGGGCCCAACCCATTGCAATCATGTTAGCTAATGACTTTTTATATTAATACAGATATATATATATACATACATTTCTATATAAATACTTCTTTTTAATAACCTCCCCTCCTTTTCCCATTGGCCAGAGTGCAGGAAGTGCCGTTCTTTTAATGTCAAGGTTTATGTCCCTATGATAATGTGTACTAAAATATGTATAGGACCCCATTCTTGTCCACACGGCTGATGGACCTAAAATGATAACCTGTCCCTTCTTCCCTCATTGTACCCCTTGGGAACTGTACAGCGTGTGTTTCTCAGTCAGGGGTGGGGGAATAGGAGTGTGTTTTGTGTTTTAAGCCAAGCAATCATTTTAAAAGTGTCTGATTTACAATGTACAGACTAAACAAACATTAAAAAAAATTGGATATTGTTTGTGCTAAGCCAGGTTGTGTTACAAGCTGATGTAAGAGGACATTCCTTCAAACAATGTGAGTATACTGTTAGAATTAGCGCAGAATAACTAGGTTTATAATTCTCAAACTAATGAAACAAAAAAAAAAGTAAAGCAAGCAATGGCAGACGCTTTTGAATCATTGCTATCCTGTGTAAAAGACAAAATGAAGCTGCATTTACTCAGCCAGATCAAGGTGATCCTAGTACAAATATCTCTTGTTCTCTATTGCAGAGAGAAAGGGCTTTTATTGTTCGAGATTTGGCTTGTTTTCTCCAGCAAATCAGAGCATCCTTTTATTTGCTCAAAACCTCTTCTGCAGGTGGGAGGAGCTTTAGACACCATAGAGAATAAATTTCTCTTACATCACCTTATTCTTAAATTAGACAAATCAGATTCTTATTGCAAAGAACGTGTTTAGAAACATTTATGCATGCTCATCTATTTAATTATGAGATGAGATGAAGTGTTGCAGAAAAATTTGAGGGTACAGATTGAAATGGGATTTTTGGATATATTTTACATCATGAGACTGGTAGAATAGTACTGACTGTCCAGTGTCATTTTGCAATTCATGTGGAAAATAGTTGAGAATCCACCATGGACGTTTTAAAATATTTATATTAAATAAGAACAGTGAGAAAATGCAGAATTGAGAAATAATTTTATCTTAACAAGTTTATAGAGCTTTATAAAGTTCCTTTAAAAATGGAAAACGGCTGTTTCACTTCAATTAACAAAAAGGTATCTAAATTGACAAGGATTTGAGTTGGAAATACGTTGGGTAGCAACACAGCCATTTAATTTTTTTAAAAGGTCGTTCAGTTCTTTATATAGAATTTTCAGTCAGATTTATATGTAAATCAATTGTGTTGATATAAACTATTTTTTCTCACATGCTTGGATTTACAATAGCAATAGCACTTAGACTTATATACCGCTTCACAGTGCTTTATAGCTCTCTCTAAGTGGTTTACAGCATCAGCCTATTGCCCCCAACAATCTGGGTCCTCATTTTACCGACCTCAGAAGGATGGAAGGCTGAGTCAACCTTGAGCCTGGTGAGATTCAAACTGCCAAATTGCAGGCAGCTAGAAGTAGCCTTGCAGTACTGCATTCTAAGCACTGCACCACCATGGCTCATAAAAGTACAGTACAAAGTAGAATGTCAACAAATATTTTGGCTTTGGATATTTGCCAATAGAGACTCCCCATGCATGTACACACATAAGCATACACACACACAGTTTACTTCATTGGCATAATGTAAAATTTTTATTTACTTAAATCTTTTGCGGCATATATTTTTAAAATAATTTTATACATAGTTGAAAATACAGTCGTAATTAAAATGAGTGGGTTGTAACAGCTACATGTATTGCAAAATTATATTCCATGCCAACATAAAATATAAAGTCAGAAGTAAGGCCAATTTGATTCCATGGGACTTGTGCCCAGGCTAGTAAGTTTAGAAATTCAACACAAACTATTCACTTCCCAGGTACTTTAAATTTGTAACATTTTTTTCTTGTAAGAGGAAAGTGCAGACATCTGACCAAAACATGGCTCTGTTCACATACAGCATGCCAGCTTATGGTTAACAGAACCATGATTTACTAACTTAACTAGGTTGGGTGAGTTTGCACACCATCTTGTGTTACCCATAGTGGCTGTGCACACAGTCCATTGAGCTAGCAATAAGGGCATAGGCCAGGGGTGTCAAACTCAAGGCCTGGAGGCTGGATCCGTCCCGCGAGGTGCTTAGATCTGGCCCACAGGGCCCCCCTGGAAATAGCGAAGGACCGGCCTGCGGTGCCTCTGCTAGCGAAAACGGAGCTTGGGAGGGCCACGTGTGGCCCCCCGAGCTCCGTTTTCACTGGCAAAGGGTTGTAGGAAGCTGTCACAGCTGAAAACTGAGCTCGGGAGCCCGTTTTCGCTGGCAGAGCACTCGGGCCACCACAGGTGCCCAACACAAGTGACGACATGCTGGCCATGCCCACCCTGGTCACACCCACCCTGGGCCCCGAGGTCAAACACAAACCTGATGAACCCTTAATGAAATCAAGTTTGACAGCCCTGGCATAGGCAGTCCCCAAATCTAACCAAGTCTGCTTTCCATTCTGTGCCCCACTTTAGAAACTGTAACAGGCATTAGTACAAACTGTAAGGCTTCTGTTCATTGGCTTGGGTTTAATAAACAGGTAGTCCTCCACTTATAACCATTTGTTTAGCAACCGTTCGAAGTTACAACAGCACAGAAAAAGTGATTTACAACCAGTACTCACATATATGACCATTGCAAACAACCCTGTGGTCACGTGATCAAAATTCAGGCACTTGGAAACTGGCATGTATTTATGATGGTCGCAGTGTCCCATGATCATGTGATCACCATTTGCGACCTTCCCAGATGGCTTCCAACAAGTCAATGGAGAAAGTCAGATTTGTCTAAAATCACAAGATTCCCTTAAGAACTGCAGTGATTTGCTTAACAACTGTGGCAAAAGTTGGCCACGACTCACTGAACAGAACCTCTGGTCCCAATTGTGGTTGTTTAGTGAAGAACTACCTGTAATGCCAAGCCAAAACATGATTTTGATTGATTTCTAGAAGATGCCAAACATTAACTGGAACTGTTCTGATCCCTGTGACTCAATTCAAGCCTGGTATCAAACCCAGGATGGGGTGACCTAAATGCATTACAGATCTGCATACTCCTTCCTGCCTTTGCATTTTAAGTTTCTATGGTTATTCACAATCTGGAATCAGAAATTGTAATTTGATTGCAGTCTCCAGTGTCTGGTTTGCTGTTATCAAGTAGTAAGTCAAGGAAAGCGGGGTACAACTGACCTGCCTATGAAATGCCAGGTTCCAGCTAACAACCTGGTGCTTTCCAATGATTTGGGGCACAATTGCCCACTATGAACATGCTGATTGGTGTTCAGAGACATGGAGTTTCCAAACGTCTGGAGGCACTGTGTTGTCTGGAAAATTGTTTACTAAAAATCAGCATTCGGTATTGTAATAGCACATTTCATCCTTGGTTTTTCATTCTACCTTTCAATGTAGGAATTCCAGCTGAAAAACAAAATCAATGTGGTTTTACCTTCCAGAGCTCTTTTTCCACGGCTTTAATTCCTATGCCCCACACTGTCTGGCCCATGTATTCGACGATGTTTGGCAAAGTTAGAGGAGTTATTGAAACAGCAGCAACAGACCGCACATTCAAAGGGCTTCTCTCCAGTGTGCAGTCTCTGGTGAGTGGTTAAGGCTGAGCTCTGAACCGCTTGCCAGAGAGGCTGCAGCCAAAGGGCCTTTCGCCAGTGTGCACTCGCAGATGCTCTTTCAAGTCTGTGGCACGACGGAACTGTTTGAGGCAGGTAAAGCAGAGAAACGGCTTGGATTCAAGCATAGACAGTGCGTGTCCATCGGAGGGCTCACGAGCTGGGAAAAGAAAGCAAGAGGTGGGCCTCTCCTTGTCTTTCCTATGCTGAGCAGTGCTTCCAAGCTGATCCTGCAAAGAGTGGCATCCCTGAGGCCCACGAGCATTGCAATATATGGAACATGGATCAAGATTCTCCAATTGCCAAGGTAATCTTGTAGCCTTCGGACTGGGAGAAGAGCCTTCAGAGTCATCCATTTCTGAGGCAGGATCTTCCCAGGCTATGCCATCTTTGGGCCACGTAGGCGGTTCCACTTTGAGAACATTCAACTTTTCTGGGGCACATGTTTGAAAGTCTCCATGGGTGCTACACTCCTGGGTCAGCTCTCTTTCTCTAAGGCAGTGATGGTGAACCTTTTTTTCCTCGGGTGCCGAAAGCGCGTGCACGCGCGCTATCGCACGTGCGTGAGTGCCCACACCCATAATTCAGTGCCTGGGGAGGGCGAAAACGACCTCCCCCACCCCCTGGAGGGCCTCTGGAGGCTGGAAACAGCCCATTTCCTGACTTCCGGTGGGCCCGGTAGGCCCGTTTTTCGCCCTCCCCAGGCTCCAGAGCCTTCCCTGGAGCCTGGGGAGCGCAAAAACACCCTCCCCCGCCTCCCAGAGGCCCTCCAGAGGCTGAAAACGCCCTCCCAGAGCCAAAAAGCAGCTGGCCGGCGTGCACATGCGCGCTGGAGCTGAGCTAGGGCAACGGCTCGCGTGCCGGCAGATATGGCTCTGCGTGCCACCTATGGCACGCGTGCCATAGGTTCGCCATCACTGCTCTAAGGCCACCGAGAGAAGCTCCCTGGCTGTTGTTTTCCTGTGGCTCTGAAACTAAAGTTTTGCTTTCATCGAGTTCCCCCCCCCGCATCGTATTCCCCTCTACCGTTCTGCCTCATCTCTGTACCTCCACTTCCCCCTCTGCTCTGCTTGAGCCCTCTGAGGCCATTTGGCCTCCTTACTCCGAAGCCCCTCTCAGAGCTCTCTTGATTCGGCTTGTGAGCAGAGCCCCTGTTGTCCCCGACTGGCAAGAAGCCTTTCCCACAGCTGCTGCCACGCTCTAGCTGTAACTTACCAGGGCAGCTGTTGACCAGTTGCTTCTGTTCTTCCTGAATGTGGCTTCCCCCTGCTCTGTTCTGCCTTGAGCCTTCTGTGGGATTTTCAGTGCTTGCCTCTGGCAGTTGTTGTTTGAAGCTGTGGCCATTGGAAAGGGCTTCTTGGCTGTAGCTGCAATTGCTGTTTCCCCCTAATTCCCCAGCATGCCCATTGCTATCAGTTGCCTGCTTCAGAGCATCTGCCTTAAGACCATCTCGGCTGCCCTGCCTTATAGCAAGATTAATACCAAGTCTGGCGTCATCCTGTTGCAGTCCCATCCTCTTGAATGTATCCATGCTATGACCTGGTTGTCTTTGGCTGCTGGTGCAGTAGTCCTCTTGGCTTAGCCTAGTGCTATAAAAGCAACTTTGCCTCCCTTGGAGGTTTTGATCAGTCTTGTTCTTGCCTTCTCTTAACTCTTTGATGGGCTGACAGCCGTCTTGCTTCGACAGAAGGTTAAGGCTTAGATTTCTGCCACCCTTTCCTTTCATTTGCTCCGGTTTCTTTCCAGACAAAGAATCACAGTCCTTCCCACCAACTCTCCCTTCACTGTATCCAGATGGTGGGCCATGAATGCGTTGGTGCTTGCGGAAGTTGGAGCTGTTGTTGAAAGATTTAAAGCAGACACTGCAGTGGAAAGGCCGTTCGCCGGTGTGAATGCGCATGTGGCCAGATAGTACTGAGCTCTAAGTGAAGTGCTTGCCACAGATGCCACATTCATACGGCCTTTCACCGGTATGCACACGTTCGTGATCACATCGGTCTGAAGCCCTCCTGAAGCGTTTGGGGCAGAAAGAGCAGCTGTAAGGCCTCTCAACGGGCAGCACCAAAGCCTCAATACTGCTGGACAACCAACTCTGAGGCTCTAAAAGGAGGTTTCTGCATCCCTGGCACTGGGGGATTTGCTCGTGGGGTCCAGCAAGGCTTGGCAGGTCTTCCTGGCACAGGGGGAATACAGGGGGCAGAACTGATCCAATCTCTTCCTTCACTGTTACTACCGGTAGCTGGATCTCCATTGGCTAGTCCCCAGCATCTGTCCCTGAAAGAGGCAGAAAGGAGACATGTAAACTGCAAGAACCCAGCAGGAACAAATGGAATGGAAGCCAGGGCTCACAGGAAGAATAGGGGTCTAGTGGCTCATTTCCTGATTTTAGAAAAAAAGGATCGGAGTAAAGGAAGCTGATCTGGCAAGAAATGAGGCATCCAAATTTGATTTCCCCACTCATTCATATGCATGCTGTTGTAATTCACCTAGGCCAGAGGATATCTATGGAGAAGATCCCTATGGTTGCTAGGAACCCAAAATAACTTGATGGCACCTAATACTGGTATCTGATGATCCACATATCAAAGTAACAAAATAATGGATCTTGGGTAAACATTATCTTGCTCAAGCAATGACAGCACCCTGCCGCCTTTGTCCAGGTTCAGATGTTAAGCTGACCTAATCGTGATTAATACTTGGAGGGAGGGAGCACCAGGAAACCCCAGAGCTGTAGGTTAGCACATTGGAAGAAGACAATGGCAAGTAACGTCTACACTTGCCAGGAAAACTGCATGATTGTGTGGGGTCGTGCCCATTTATCTCCCAGGAGTCAAACGTAACCCAAGGGCATTTTTCCCCTGACCTTTTTACAAAAAACTGACCATTGTGGAGAAATCAACAGCTATAGAATATATGTTTTCAACTAAAGCCAGCAATAATGAGCAAAAGCACCAGACAAATCTGGGACATGGTGTTCTACAGTTGCAAGAAAAAGTATGTGAACCCCTTGGGATTACGTGGAGTTTTGCATGAATTGGTCATAAAATGTGCTCTGAACTTCATCTAAGTCACAACAATAGAAAAACACAGTCTGCTTAAAATAATACTACACAAACATTAGATGTTGCCATGGTTTAATTGAACATAACATGTAAACATTCGCAGTGCAGGGAGGAAAAAGTATGTGAACCTTTGGACTTAATAACTGGTTGACCCTCCTTTGGCAGCAATAACCTCAACCAAACGTTTCCTGTAGTTGCAGATCAGATCAGCACAACGATCTGGAGTAATTTTGGACCACTCCTCTTCACAAACCTGTTTCAGTGTAGCAATATTCTTGGGATGTCTGGTGTGAATCGCTCTCTTAAGGGCATGCCACAGCATTTCAATCGGGTTGAGGTCAGGACTCTGACTGGGCCACTCCAGAAGGCATATTCTGTGCTGTTGAAGCCATTGTTCTGTTGAATTACTTGTATGCTTTGGGTCATTGTCCTGTTGCATCACCCATCCTCTGCGGAGCTGCAGTTGGCGGACAGATGGTCGGACGGTTTCCTGCAAAATGTCTTG
>QLTV01001536.1:31567-51168 GCA_003457575.1 Thermophis baileyi
CGACCCCCATCTCCAGCTTGATGTGTTGTCCCACATTACTTTTGGGTTCTTGCAGGCAATCCAACGTTTCTGATAATTTATGAGGATCCCTTATAGATTTGGAATGTCTCTGCAGCTCCATAAGTTTTATATGAGAATATGAGTGATTTCCTTGGGGCGCAGTACCAAGTCTGTAAAAAAAAAAAAAAAGCAACTGCAACAATTAACCTATGCAATGTAATGCTATGTTAATAGTTTTTTTAAAACAGCCCTATAGAAACAGCCACAAACTTTTTAGGGGCAGAACTGTTAAATTTTAATTAAATAGCCATGTCAACCAGTTTAACAGTTGTCGTTGACATTCAAATATACAAAATTAAGCAGTTTAAGCGAATGAAATTAGCATCTTAATACAGGTGTCTTTTGGAATGGGTGAAGAAAATGCTACATTATGATTGGATAGATTCTCAGACTGAATTCACATCTCACACAAGCCATAATATTATTTGTTTGGACTTGGCTTAGAGTGGTGATCTCGGCCAACTGTACTTTATTCATCAAACCAAAGCTACATCAAGTTATGGTTCAGAGCAGAAGTGAGTATTTTCTTTCCTTGCTGTCAATGGTGGCATGACAAGTGATGTCATCACCAGAGGAGATACTGTATAGCTTAAAATATTCTGCTCATTTGTTCTCCTCTTTGGGGGCAGAGTGGAATTAAATACGGAATGAATACATTTTGCCTCACAGAGGCTTTCAGAACCATTTTTCATTTGTATTTAGCATTTTTGTATTTAAATCCAGGCTCTTTAAAAGTACCCACTCTACTAATGAGGTTTAGCAGAGCAATTTGGATGGTGCTTTATGCACTGTCAATTAAACTTTTCAGCCTTTAATCCAGTGACATCCCAAGATTGTGCATGTCTACTTAGAAGTGGATATTATTCTCTTCAGGGAGATTACTCCAGCTAAGTATCTTTATGATTACAACCTAAGGCATCTAAGGAACACTTGATTTGGCAACAAATCCAACTCTATTATTTCATTTTATATTTTGGATGTTACATTTCAAAACCTTATTTTTCCCAACTTAAATGTTAACTTATCTTTGAATGAAAAAGCACAGGATTAGGCTACAAAACTGCAATTTATTATTTCCTTGATGGTATGTAAAGTTTGTAGTCCCAACTGATAGGGCTAGCAAGACTGCAATCCTAAGCATACTTAATTAGTAAAGGCCTACTGGACACACTAGATCTGGAAACATGCATTCTGTAAAGTAGCAACTATTTTAGCTGTTAGCAAAGTAACTGACCTTGCCTTGTTTCACTTCCCTTAGCAATGTGATTCAGCAGAATTCTGGGAAATCTGTGCACCTAACACATGAACAAAACATTTACGAACACTACAAATGTCAAGACTCCTGATCAAACCCTAAATAATACCTCTGTATTTGCTGTATTTAATAAACATTATCTTAATCCTATCATCCAAGATAGCCAGATTTTGCCCTTTAAAATCTGGACCATATAACAGATGTGTAAAATTCATGTCAACAATAACAGAAGAAATGCAAAACAAGAGATTTGAATAAAGATTGACTAGGCTAGGGCAGGCTAACATGATGAGAATTAATCAATTCCAACAGTCTTCTTCAATTTGGCACCTTCCAGATGTGTTAACACATAAGAATGTAAGAACAGCAATGCTGGGTCAGGACAAAGCCCCAGTAAGTCCAATATTCTGATCTCAAGAGTGGCCAACCCAATGATTATCTTGACTCAGGGATGATAGGCTTTGTAAACCAGCGCATTTGCAAGGTTCAGATAGGGGAAATCTGGTCTTCAGAATGAGGCAAGAGACATTATATACACTACAACTTGTAAAGTTGTAATTTCTTAATTAATCAAACCACCACTTCTCCTACTCATATTACTATGAGGCTGTTTGGTGTAGTGGTTAAGGCATAAGGCTAGAAATTCAGTCCTGCTTTAGGCACAAATTGCACAGTGGCAGATAGGACAGCACTCCAGAGGGTTAACGTCATTGCCCAGAGGATCATTGGTTGCCCTCTCCCCTCTTTGGAAGAGCTTTATAGCTCCCGCTGCCTTAAGAAAGTTCAAAACATTCTTAAAGATCCATCTCATCCTGGGCACCCTTTTTTTGAACTATTACCATCTGGCAGACGGTACAGGATAATAAAAACAAGGACAAATAGGCTGAAAAACAGCTTCTATCCCAGAGCAGTAACTATATTGAATTCTACTGTATGGTGCAATATTAATGCAATATCGGGTTTTCGATTCAATTGTATAGAATGTGAAGGAAGTGTGTTTGTGTTTTATTTTTGGTTCAGTCAATAGACAGATACGTTAAAGCGTATAAAAGTAGTTTACTTAAAGAAATAGCACAGTCCAAATAACAGTCCGAATCATACACGTTTAGTCAGTCGGTATTCAGAAGTACAGTAGTCTTCTTACCAGCCTTTCTTTGTCTTAATCAGCAAACAAAGATTTCAACTATCACAGATAGTTAGCTACACACAGAGCTTACTCTCAGACACGAAGTCACTTCAGCAGTTGCCAGGAGTCAACATTGACCCAAAGGGTAAAAAACAACAACCCACCTCTCTATTACTAAGGAAAGGATGAAAAAGACTAAGAAATGCAGAAAAACAGTTATCCTGGTTTTTAAGGAATATATACTAGCACATCAACATTTCACATGAATTCCAAAAAATAACTTACTGAAAAGTGGTGCATGTAGCAATCTTTAAAAACCTTTAGGGAAATAGCAAGGAGTTCCTGATAAGGATGCCTGGCTTTTTGTATGGCAGCAGCAATTGGAAAGTTGGAGTGCTCAGATGTCTCCTAGGAATTTTTCTTAAATTTGTGGCTATGTGTTTTCTTCTCAGTTTGAAGGTTTTCATTTCCAACTTAGCCAACCAGATGCTTTGGGAAGTTTGCAGAGGAAATCACAAAAGCAGCAGTGTTCCTTTACTGTTCAAAGTTAAACTGCTTCTGAATATGGAAGCTCAGTATTTTATTTATAATGCTTAAAGGAGAAGCATCCAGTGGCAGTTGAGGATTGAACAGATTGGAAGAAGTAAAGACCTATATAGCAGAACTTGCAGGATAATTGGATCTTAGATCCCCCATTTTTGGGACAAGCCAATCTGCACTCCCATGATTCTCCTTCTTGAATATTACATGCCAATTGCTATCTCTCCAATTAGCATTTGCAACAACTTTTCTTTTCTAGCCTTGGTATCATATGTAGCCTGAGGACTGGCTTATTAAATTCCACAGAACTGTTTTGGCAAAAAACCATGCACTTCCTCCTTTCTGTCCCAAATAACAGTAGTAACTCATACATAGATGGAATTAAACAGGCTCTAAACTTACCCTGCTTGGGTGATATTCCAATATCTCTGTTCTCAACTCTCATCCCTGCACCTGTTTCACAGCAAGGTGCAGTTGGTGCCACCATGCATCTTGTGCTATCATCCTGTAGAAGAGGCCACTGTAATGTCCAGGAAGAGATAAGTGAGGTCTTTGGGCCACCTATCAAGATGACAAAGTCAACTGGCAGTGAAAGGCAGTGATCCAAGCAAAACCGTGAGCATTATAAATCCAAGATCTCCATAAGGATGTGCCTGGCAGAACATACCCCTGCCTGAAAGGCTCACAAAGAAAAAGACAGCAATGACATCTTCGACAGGGGCAGGCAGCAATCCCGAAGTAACAGTCCAGACAGCAGCAAAGTTATCCAAAGCACAGTTATAGTGAAGATGATACTTAAGAAAGGATCCAAGATTGGGAGTACCTACCCAGCAGGCAATGCCAAAACATCCTGGCAGATGAATCCAAGCTGATTATTCGCCCAAAGACTTGGTAGAGTTAGCACTGGGCTACCAATATCAGTTTAAAAGCAGCCACCTCCATCTCCAAGCGGCCACGAACCCGTTTAGCGCTACCGATGTGGGTTTTGTGATGAGAGACCGAACCCTTCTGTTTATGGCAGCTGTCACCTACCTTTCCCCCACTCCCCAAAATCAATAATGATACAGAACAGGGTATCAGCTCCCTTTAGTGTCTCATAGAATAGAGGGACCAGTCCTAAAGAAAAAGAAGGGAGAACTCAAGAGCAAGTCGAAAGAAAGAAAGAGGGGAAGACCCCCCCCCCGAGGAGAAGGAAAGGAAGATCTCTCTAAAGGGTGGAGGACCTACCTAGATCAGAGGTGGGTGGGTAAGGCTGGAGGGTGGCGGGGGAGGAGTGAGTGTCACAGCGAAAAACGTCCTGACGGAAACGCAGCAGTTTCTCCCACCGGCTCAGGCTAAACCGGTTCCCGGGTAAACATTCCTTCTGTAGGATTGGAAAAAGCCAGGCGGGATGGAGTGGGGGGAGGGGGGTGTCCCCAATTTCTCCCTCAATGAAGCAAGTGGTCCCGAATCCCAGTCATCCCTATTTCCCCAATTCACCTCTCGCGCAAATCTTCTCTCCGTTTACTCTACCTTCTTTTGGGGGGGGGGGAGAGAAGAAACGGGCTATTAGTTTATGCGCAATCTTTTCTAAGCGTCCGTGAATCCTAATAGAGGAAGCGAGATCGTAGAATAAAGGTATCCCGGCTGTGGCTCCTTCCAGCGCAGGGAGAGTCACCCATTCTGGCAGACATTTTGGGGTATTTTTTCCCTCCTCTTGAATGATTTTTTTGGCATCCAGCCAGGAATTTTCTGTTCGGGATGAAATCCGGTGGTCCCTTATCTACCTTCTATTCGTAGGATGCTTCTCTTCTAAGCACAAATGCAAAAATTCCAGATTTCCAGAGAAGAAGAAAAATAAAAATAAATTTTTTTTAAATTGCAGACTACAGGAACCAGGAGCACTACTCAGGTGACCCTGAGGACACAGATAAACCTCCAAGTGCTTCAACTACCCTCTAAAACAGGGGTGTGAAACTCAAGGCCTGCTGGCCACATCCAGCCCGCAGGGTGCTTAATTCTGGCCCACGGGGCAGCCGTGGAAACGGCGAAGGACCGGCCCGCGGTGCCTCTGCCAGCGAAAATGGAACTTGGCAGGGCCGCGCACAGCCCTCCCAGCCCCTGTTTTCAGCCTGCACAGTCTCCTGCAGCCCTCTGCCAGTGAAAATGGAGCCCCTGGGCTCCATTTTCGCTGGCACAGGGCTTCAGGAGGCCGTCCAGGCCAAAAACGGGGCTGGCAGAGGGCTTCAGGAGGCTGTCCAGGCCGAAAACGGGGCTGGCAGAGGGCTTCAGGAGGCCATCCAGGCCAAAAACGTCCCCCGCCACCGGGCTCTGTTTTTGCTGGCAGAGGGCTAGCAAAACAAACTGAAAGCAAAAACAAAAAACAAAAGGAGAAATGTTTCCCCTTTTGCATTTGAGCATCCAGGAAGGGACAGGAAAGGAGAAAGGGAAAGAGGAAAGAAAAAGAAAAAGAAGGAAAGATGGGAAGAGAGCAAGGAAGGAAAAAGAAGGAAAGGGGGGAAGGAAGAAGAATGAGGGAAGGAAGGAAGGAAGGAAGGAAGGAAGGAAGGAAGGAAAGGAAGGAAGGAAGGAAGGAAGGAAGGAAGGAAGGAAGGAAGGAAGGAAGGAAGGAAGGAAGGAAGGAAGGAAGGAAGGAAAGAAAGAAAGTCCTGCATTAGCACTTGGCCACCAGCAGCCGACAAGGCTCCTTTGGAGGACAAGGGTTTGGCGCTCTCCCTGGTCTCGCCTTCCTCCGCTGGAGACAATGGATCCCCCCAGCCCCACCCGGGCCACCACAGGTGCCCCTGACACAAGTGATGTGGATCTGGCCACGCCCCCCCAGCCACACACACCCGCCCCCCCAAGGTCAAACACAACCCTGATGTGGCCCTCAATGAAATCAAGTTTGACACCCCTGCTCTAAAAGGATGCAAATGACCAGCTGTCTGCAAGGAATATATATCCTTCCATTCCTCACTATCCTGTCAGAGCTGAAGAAGCTTCTTGGATGAGAAGCGAAACGTCTTCAAAAGAAAAAATAAGGAAGTCCAGTTGCCTCCTGAAAAAGCACCTTTGGGACAACTATGACCTGGATGACTGAGAATCTCTACAGACAAATGCAAAAAGTTAACCCAGGCATTTTAGTTTTTAACAGTGCCAGTTGTCTCCTTAGTAATTTATTCTCTCCTTCAAGACTTTGCTTCTACTGAAATCCATCCAATCCCTCCTAATATTTGTGCTGTCCGAAAAAGACAATTGCGATGGGAGTTTCATATCAAGGGGGTCCGTTTTGAACCTCCCCTCACTACCAAGTATTTTTTGCCTAAAATATAGGCAAAGATCTCCAGACCTATCTTATCAAACCAAAAGTATTGTACATGTGTGTATGGAGTTTAAGAAGGATTAATAGATATAAATGTGGCATTTCCCAGTAGGGAACAGAATTACAGTTGTAAGGGATCTTGGAGGTCCAACACCCTGCTCAATCAGGAGACCCTATACCATTCCAGACAAATGGTTGTCCAACCTCTTCTTAAAAACCTATAGTGATGGAGCATTTCTGGAGACAAGCTGTTCCACTGATTAATTGTTCTTACTGTGATAAACAGTTCACGTCCGCATATGGAACTACAATAACTTGAAAGTAGCAAAGAATTTTATTAGCGTATTTGCAAATACGGGCCCAGCAAAGGTGAACCCAGAACACAGCATACATCAGCTTTTTATCTCCTTACACAAACCCATTTCCTCCCCCTCCCCTTTTCCTGTTTCTTCACAGTTTTAACCTACTTAAGCTTTTATTGCCCCTTCTGTTCCCTGCTTGCGGTTACAGCTGGCACTTTTGTGGTTTGACATTTAGCTTATTACCTGTTATATTAAAAAAAACAGCTTATAGTTTTTCTGGTTACATGCATTTTATGGTAAGCATTTTAGAAACAATATATATTCCATTTTGTTTTACATATAATGATTATATTGATTATATATTTATATCAATTCCCCCTTTTTCAATTTTCTTTTATTGATTTCTAAATATTTTGATCTATTCAATAGTTTCATACTGTTGTTCAAATTGTTGCAATAACGCTTGACTTCTCTGTTCATTTTCCTCCTCATCTTTTAAGCACAACGTATCCCCATCTTTGTATGGTGGTGGATCTCCTAATGGCATTTGCTTAGTTATTGCAGTTTCTATTAATCTTTGAGTTAACCCCCTACAACATGGAATTATACAACATCCTAATGCTATCAAGACTCCAAACACAGCCACAAAGGACGTCGCAAGAGATACTAACACACCTTTCCACTTTCCGAACCAGGATTCTAAAACTCCTGTAAACGAGGTGCCTACTCCAGAGTTTTCAGCTAATTCCTCTGATAAGGTGGTTAATCCTTTTAATGCTCTGGTAATAGTTCCTTCAGGAGCAGTTTTATTAGGGATGTACGTACAGCATCCTTTGTCTCCCAGCATTACACATACAGTACTCCTCCTTTTTCTGCTAGTAACATATCTAAAGCCATTCTATTTTCCCAAGCCATCCAGCTAGTGGCATCCAATTGCTCAGATATTCCTTTGATTGCATCTCTAGTATAGTTTATGAACCTTTGTTGGTTATAATAGATATAATTGATCCAATCCACATTTTTATTAACTGTTACCCACCAAAACAAAAATGATTCAAAACCAGCTGCTATCTGGTTTCTTGCTTTATATTCATCTGGGACCCCTCTAGGAACTCCTATAGAATCTATATATATATTGTCATCAAATGAAGTGGCTAAAGCTCTTTTTACTCTGGTTGAATTGGAAGATTTATTATTAGGTGGATGTAGAGAGGCAATTAATACAGGGGTCTTTAGCATGACCACTGTACAAATGCCAGACCAACGGGAGGGTAACATGGGATGTAATAAGTCCCCTCCACAATACCACCAAATATCTGCTCTAGGAACATGTATATTAGACATATTTCCACAAATTCCTGATATATCTTGACACATAATAATAGTCTCACACTGCCATAAATTCCCCAGGTGTACTGAGTTTTCAGTTATACTGTAGTTCTGTTTATGCAAAAAGGGAATGTAATATTTCCAGGTCCCTGGAAGGTAGGAGCCTCTAAGAAGCTGCTACTTCTCATTAAAGGAAACCTTTTTACTGACATTTGGCACTCTGGTTTCCCCCATGCAGTTGGATGCTGGAAGAGTGCTAGATAACATTCCCAAGTTACTTGTTCAAGGGGTGGGGGTATTATATCCCCTATTGGTCTTCCTTGTGTACACACATAGCAATCAGATTGACCCAGACTTCTGACAGTATAATTGACCCATTCCACCCACGTGTTTGTATACCTTCTCCCAACTTGTGGTGGAGTTGGTTTTACCCACTTATTAGGTACCAAAGGCAATTGTATTGTTGGTTTTGGTTTTGGAGGTGGAGGTGGTAGCCGTGCTGCTTTTTCAAGTTTCTTAATTAAATTACACGTTTTCAAGCCACTTTGGTCTAGTAAAATTTGCATACAAAGTTTTTCTCCTTTCTTTCTGTTTTGATGATCCTCACTCAGTGTAATTTGACGTACTCGTCTACCTAGACATGTGCCTACTTCTCCTATTTTTCCGATAACTTCATGAGGAAGACCTATATAAACTGTTTCAGGGATTACTTCAGGTTGTCTGGACCACCAACGTTCTCGTACAATCTCTCTACAACACTCAAGATTGCTACTTATGATCACATTTGTCATCAGTAAACAATACCACAGTAGGTAAATCCACCTTTTGTCTGAGCCCATATGTGTCATCACAGGGGCAATATAGGTAAGCACAGTCTGCATGAATTGCCCCACAGTCAGAACAATGGTAACAACAGCAACACTGGGGTATGCCTTCACACATACAATCACAAAACTTACACATCCAGATGGCTAAACGGTATGGTTGCGGGTTCAGGTCTAGCAATCCCACAATAGAGTTTCCTATTTATCCAACAATAAAACCATAACCCCAAGATACACAATATGCTCCACAAAGCCCACCCCCACTGTTTAAACATTAACTAAGCTTGTCCTTGTTGTTTTTATTTACTCAGCCAAAATCAGCCTTAGGATGAAGGAATGGGGTCAGTCCCTCTGTTCTTCCTCAGGATCACTCGTACAGGATTCACAGGATCTGGCACTACTGTCCACTGGGAGTCTGGTGCGTTCACGGGTCCTTTGACTCTGGTGTAATGCGTCCAGCCCTTCTCAACCGTTCGTACAGCAGTCTCAGTTGTCAGCAACACCTGGAACGGTCCTTCCCAATTCGGCTGGAGCTTTTTGTTCCTCCAAGTCTTTATCAGGACCCAATCTCCTATTTTATAGCGGTGAACTGCAAACTCCAATGGTGGCGTTTGTGCTAGTAGTCCTTTCCTCCTGAGGGTAGAAAGAACAGAAGACAACCCCAGAATATAGTTCTTTAGAAATTTATCTTTAGTCTCGAAACTTGGAACTCCTTTATGGTTTTCCAAGGGTGGGATTCCAAATAACATTTCATAAGGGGAAACACCCAAGTCTTTTCTCGGTTGGGTTCTTATTCTTAAGAGAGCCAAGGGCAAGCATTTGGTCCATGGCAAATGAGTTTCCAACATTAGTTAACGCCTAACTCCTAAGAGTCCTTTGGGAGTTGGGCGGCATACAAATATATTGAATAAATAAATAAATAAATAAATAAATAAATAAAGGTTCTTTTTAGGATTTGATTCTTAACCTCAGTTTTCCCACAAGATTGAGGGTTCCAGGAAACATGATATTCCCACTCCTTCCATTATTCCCTGAAGTACTTTGGAAGTAAAGTGAGTGCCTTGATCACTATCTATTACACTAACCATCCCATATCTAGGAATAATTTGCTCTAATATTATTTTGGATACCATTGCTGCAGTAGCTCTGGGAGTAGAGAATGCTTCTATCCATCCAGTTAAATGATCCACTAAAACTAAAATATATTTTAATCGGCCTATAGGTGGCACTTCAGTATAGTCTACTTGAATGTTCTGAAACTGTCTGAGAGAGGGGGGTCTTCCCCCTTTTTCTTTTTGCCAAAGATGTTGTTTATTAGTTTTTCTGCAAATGAAACATCTTTCACATATCTGCTGTGCTACGGTATAAATCCCTATACATCCATATTTTTGTAAAAAGGTGTCACATAATGCTTGTGTTCCCTAATGACTTCCTTGGTGTAGGATTGCCAGCAATTCTCTAGCGATCTGTTTGTTTAACATCTGCCTGCCATCAGGTAACATCCATTCACCTTTCTCTGTTTGCTTGGCTCCTATTTGTGCTAATTGTTCTTGTTCCTTAGTGTTAAACACTGGAACTTGTTTTGGTTCTTCCAATTGAGGTATCAAAGGCAGCATTTGAATAGGTTCTTCATAATGCGTGCATAAGCGCACCAGCGTGCCTACCGTCCCTGTCCTACTGTCCTATTGTCCTCATCTATCTGTATTCACTTTGATTATGTTTATGTTTATACCTATACCTGCTATCTTGTACATGTTTGACAAACAAATAAATAAATAAGTTAGCGCTGCTGCTTTGGCTTCTGAGTCAGCTAGAGAATTACCTCTTCCTTCATAAGAAGTCAATTTTTGATGTCCTTCTACATGAACTACTGCTATTGCTTCTGGTAATAACAAACTCTCAAGGGTTTCCACAATGAGTTCACTATGCACTAAATCTTTCCCTTTTGTATTGATGAGTCCCCTTTCAGCCCAAATTTTTCCAAATATTTGCACTACTCCGAATGCATATTTTGAATCTGTGTAAATTGTGCCCTCTTCATCCTTTAAGAGCTTTAAACCTTGATTTAAAGCATAAAGCTCACAAGTCTGAGCTGACCAGGCTACTGGTAGGCGCCCTGCTTCCACTAGAGAATTGTTATCCCCATCCACAATAGCATATCCATTATGTCTTTTTCCTTCAATAACTCTAGATGACCCATCAATAAATAAGTTGTACCCCTGATTAAGAGGAGTTTCTTTAAGGTCTTCTCGCACCTTAGTTTGCAAGTCAATGATTTCAGCACATTGATGTTCAGGTTCCACATTAGAATCAGTGTTTCCACTCAAAAACTGAGCTGGATTTACTGAGTTGTCTACTACTAAAACTAAATCATCTCTTTCCATCAGTATTGCTTCATAGCGCAGGATTCTTGCATCTGTCAGCCACCTCCCTGCTCTCTGATTCAATACTGACCGGACTTGGTGTGGAGTGCCCACTATAAGAGCTCCTCCGAAAGTCAATTTTCTGCTTTCTTCTACCAGTATTGCAGTGGCAGCTATTGACTGAATACAGTTTGGCCACCCACGACACACTGGATCTAGCAATTTGGATAGATAAGCCACAGGCTGTCTTTTTCCTCCCCACTTCTGAGTCAACACTCCTAATGCCGTTCCTACATTTACAAATAAATGGAAGGGCTTTTCTAGGGAGGGTAGGGCTAATACTGGAGCAGTAATTGATTCCTGCTTAATGGATTGTATTAGACCCTTCTCTTGTTCTGTCCATTGTAATTTCTCTGGTTCTTTATCAAGTAATTTAGCATATAGGTCTTTAGTGAGGGTCGCATAAGAATTGATCCATAAACGGCAATATCCTACTAGACCCAAGAATTTTCTCAAGTCCTTTTTGAATGTTGGCAAAGGTTGTGAAGTTATTCCTTGTATTCTTTCTGAACTGATTCTTCTTTTCCCTTCACTTACTAAATGACCTAAATATTTTACTTCCTTTTCTACATATTGCAATTTTGTTCTTGACACTCTAAGTCCTTGTTCTCCCAGAAAGTTCAACAGTTTATCTGTGGCCTTCTTAACCTCAAGTCTCTTTTTACCCGAGATTAATAAATCATCCACATATTGTATCAATTTGGTTCCCACTTAGGGGTGGAACTGTTCAAGTACTTGTTCCAAAACTTGTCCAAATAAATTTGGTGATTCTGTAAAACCTTGGGGAAGAACAGTCCATCTATATTGTTGTTTTCTATGTGTTTCTGGATGCTCCCATTCAAATGCAAACATGTCTCTAGACCCTTCATCTAAGGGGCAGCTCCAGAAAGCATCTTTAAGGTCTATAACACTGAACCAAGCATGGGCATGTGGTATGGTACTTAAAAGGGTATAGGGATTCGGAACCACAGGGTGTCTGACTTCTACAATAGAATTTAATTTCCTGAAATCCAAAACCATTCTGAAAGAACCATCTGGTTTTCAGACCGGCAATACAGGAGTATTAAATGGAGACATACAGGGTTCCAAAAGCCCATCCCTTAAGAGTCCATCTATCACTGGTTGTAACCCTCTTCTTCCCTCTAGTGAGATATTGTACTGTCTTTGTCTAACGGTTTCTCCTTCCTTTCTCAATTTGATTTTCAAAGGGGGGGGGGGGATTTTTAACCCACCTCTATTTCCTTCACAAACCCATACTTATGGATCTATATCTTTTTCATCTTCTTCTGTTAGTGTAGCTATCTTAGCATTTCTATATATACAAGGTGGTGCATTTTCTACTTTTATCTCCAATCCAAATAATATGATTGCATCTCTGCCTAACAGACAGGTGTGAGCCTCAGGTATATACAGAGGCTTTACTTCTATAATGTCTTTCCCTGGTATTTTCATTTTAACTGGTTCAAATTCTTTTACTTGGAAACTTTCTCCTTTGACACCAGTTACAATAGTAGTTTGATCAGAAAATTTAAGTCCTTGAGGTATGCAACTTAGAGATGTTCTAGCTGCCCCTGTGTCCACTAAAAATACCACAGATTCTTGGTAAGATCCCACCTGTACATTTATCAAGGGCTCTTGGTGGGATCTTAAGGTCAACGGTCCCTGACATCCCTAATCTTCTAGTTCTATGAGTGAGTAGACGTCATCCTCTTTCTTCAGTGTAGGACAATCTCTCTTAAAGTGTCCTTCCAGCCCACAGGCATAGCATTTGGGTCTTGGTCTAGGGAATTCCCCACCACGACCCAGTCCCCAATTGTATGGAATGCCTCTTGCTGCATTTCCCCTTACACCTCATGTAAGAATGAATCCTCTTCCTCGTCCTGCACTTTGGGAGGTCTCCTCTTTCTTTCTCTGCTTTGCTTGTTCCATGGTGTTAACCATGATTTTTGCTTTCTGCTTCTGTTTCTCATCTTCCCTTCTTACATACAGTTTTTGAGCTTCATTTAAAAGTTCAGGTATGGACTTATTAGCCCACCCCTCTGTTTTCTGTATCTTTTTCTGTATGTCAGGCCATGACTTAGTCACAAAGTTAAATTTCAGGAATCCTTCTCCTGTGTGGGCATCTGGGTCTACATCTGAGCATTTTCTCATGTGATCTTTCAGCCTCTGCAGGAATGCAGTGGGTGTCTCGTCCTTATCTTGGTATATCTCGAAGGCTTTACTCAAATTCTGGTTCCTAGGTACAGCCTCCTTTATTCCTTCAATTATGATCTCTCTCAAATCTTCCATGTGTCTCCTATCCTGCTCATTGTTACTCTGCCAATTAGGTTTCTGGAGAGGAAACTTCTGTTTCCCGGTTGGATTATTATCATCCCCACCAGCAGGATGTTTCCGATCCCAATAACTCATGGCAGCCCTCCTAATTAATCCTCTCCTCCAGTGAACAAGATATTCATAATAGAATGTAACTCACTCCAATTATATATATTGGGTCCAGGAGGGAAATGCTACCGGTTCAGGCCGGTTCGCCCGAACTGGTAGTAACAAATGCTTCCAGTTCACAGAACCAGTAGTAAAAAATGCTTTTAAAAAGTAAAAAAAAAAAAAAAAGATTCCGACGATCGGGCGGCACAGCTGATTGTTCACAGCTGATGAACCTTTTTTTTACTTTTTAAAAAGCATTTTTTACTACCTATTCGCTGGGTTCCAACGATCGGCACAGCTGATTGTCACAGCTGATGAACCTTTTTTTTACTTTTTAAAGCATTTTTTACTACCTATTTGCCCGAACTGGTAGTAAAAAATGCTTTAAAAAGTAAAAAAAAAGGTTCCGACGATCAGCTGTGACAATCAGCTGTGCCATGCGATCGTTGGAACCTTTTTTTTAAACTTTTTTAAAGCATTTTTTTTACTACTGGTTCCAGCAAATAGGTAGTAAAAAATGCTTTAAAAAGTAAAAAAAAAAAAAAGAAAAAAAAAAGGAAACTGCTCCGAACACTCAGAAAGTCTTATACTATACATCCAATCAATATTATTTCTTGATAGATAAAACTTATTTTCTNCCTCATAGAATTGCTGTTGTTTTTTTATCTTTTTTTGACTCTGTGAGGTTCCTGTTTGTTGCAGGGGCCATTTTGTGTGAAGTCCAGCTGCTCCTGCATTGTGTGTGAGTCAGTTGTGTAGCTTTTGTGTTATTTTTGTGTAAAGTGTGATAGTTGGTTTTTGACGCCATGCCTACCCGGTCACATGATCACCAAGCCACGCCCACCCAGTCACATGACCAACAAGCCACACCCAACCAGTCACATGACCAACAAGCCACACCCACCAAGCCACACCCACAGAACCGGTAGGGAAAAATTTTAGATTTCACCACTGATTGGGTCCCAGGAAAATGTCTAATTGTTCTGAAACTGCTATTGGATCTTCCACTAATGATTTCAACTCTTTCTTAAAGACTTTCACATCATTACTGGTAAGTGGAGATTCCACATAAATTACCTGAGGTAATCCTTGTCCATCTGATCCATTAGGCACTTCCCTTAAGGGGAACATGGGTTCTTCTGTGATCACTTTCCTTTGTCTGACATCTCTATCCTCCCTTCCAGAAGGGATAGGGAACTGGATCAGGTCTTTCTCACATTGTACAATCTCTCTCTGCAACTTTGGATATAGTTTCTCCTGAGTGTCCCTTACAGGTCTTTCCACACTCTGGGCTTCCATTATCCTATCCTGTTGCTGGCCTTCTGCCTGTCCAAGACTCATGTTAGATTCCTGGGCTTGTCCCTGGGCATTTACCACCGGGTCTAGGGGTACCTGTGGATTATATGGTGGTGGCAGATGATCCAGGGGGTCCCACTTCTTTAAGGTAACATAGTCTCCCTCTGTGTCACTGTCTTTATTTTCTTTCACTACAAATGTGCTACCAGGAATCCAGCAAGCCGCATAATCTGACTCTTCTTGAGAATGCGTTCTGCCATTAACATATATATTTAAGGCTTGGCACAGCCAGTCTTCATAACTGCCATATTTTGGCCAGAAGACTCCACTCCCCTTAATGGGATACACGGGCCATTCGAAGTAGTAATAGCAATAGCACTTAGACTTATATACCTCTTCATAAAGCTTTACAACCCTCTCTAAGAGGATCACAGAATCAAATANTGTCACTGTCTTTATTTTCTTTCACTACAAATGTGCTACCAGGAATCCAGCAAGCCGCATAATCTGACTCTTCTTGAGAATGCGTTCTGCCATTAACATATATATTTAAGGCTTGGCACAGCCAGTCTTCATAACTGCCATATTTTGGCCAGAAGACTCCACTCCCCTTAATGGGATACACTGGCCACTCAAAGTAGCAATATTGTATCATTCTTTTCTTATCCTTATTCCTGGTCCTACTGTTGTATTTCCAGTTTTTCAACATTACCCCTAAAGGACTTTCTGGAGGAATGTTTGGATGGTCTGGGAACTCGGTTCCCTTTTTGTTTTTGTCTGGTTTACTTCCTCTGTTTCCCAACTTAGAGACCACACTCTCTCAGATTTTAATCTAAGCACTTGCTTCGTCCGTCTCTGACTGCCTCTCTCGCGAGATAACAGAACTGCAGATCGGGACTCCCTCTCAGTTTGTACTTCAAGTATGTCTCATACATTCATCAATCAGGTCTCACAGACACAGATAAATTTTCCAACTGCCAGGGTAAAACTTAAAAGTCCTCTGGTTCTTACCCTGGTCCATGCACGGAGTTTTCCCAGTTGAGTTATAGGATCGTCTAGGTGTCCACCTCTTAGAGAATTTATTGCCTTTGCTGCTTACAAGTCTCTGTCAGCTCCTGCATGCCTAGCGGCCCGGGGCTGCCATTCTGGCAGGGGAGGCTGCGATGGGACCCCTCCGGGACATTACTATCTGCCACCCGCCCATCCAGGACTGACCTTTCATCACCCACATTGGCTCCGGCTGAAACGATGGAGCCGCAGTGGAAAAAACAGCGGAGAAGCAGCGCTGGCAGCGAAAACTACTGAGAGGCTGCCGTGGCAGCGGGCCCAGCTGGGAAGCGGCCGCCTGCGCACAGAACGGTTCCGGTGTCACATGGGGATGGGCTTGCACGCGTGATAGGGCGGGCCAGAAGGAAACATTTAAAGGTGATGGGGAGCACTGGGCGGGTAGCCCTGACTAGACTTCATTGCGTTGCTTTGCATTCATTGATGGTCAGTTCGTGCCAGAACAGGAGCTAAAGCTCTACAAACCAGGACTGTGTTTGGTGGCGTTTCATTCCGACCTTCCGAAACCTGACAGGTAGTGAGGGCTACCTCTATACAGCATGGCTGAGGGTACGGAGCCGAGTTTGGAGGCTATGGATTTGGCGGAGTCAGTAGAGACAGCAGACCTCACTGTCCTGGAGGCCCTGCCAGGTTCGGCAGGGGAGGCTTCCCTGGACGTTAGGCCAAAGGAACGCCTGGGGATAAGGAAATCCCTAGCCGACCAGGAGAGGTCAGAGGCTGGACAGGGCAGAGCAGGGGGAATGGGGGAGTGGTGGCTGGGGCCCTCTGGGACTGTGGACTATAGGGCCCCTCCACCCCCAGGTCCCATGCTTACCCCTTCCAGGGCCCATTTCGCCCAATGGCGGGAGTGGCGTATTTCGGATGATGACTGGAGTTATTCCACCACAGTGGGTAGCCAAACCATGGAGGTCCTGCAGGAGATGTTTGGAGTGGCTGGGTTCAGGGACCCGGGTCGTGGGAGTGGCTGGCGGGGAACCGCAGAGGCGGGCCACCCTTCCCATAAACCCCAACACCCAGGAGGGGTTTCCAGCCATTTCCGGGTGGCCATCCCAGACCAGCCATATGCCACGCAGGGTAGGCCCAGGGCGATGGACCAAATACCAACACCGGATGTATCACGGGCGGCCCAGTTCCCTGGGCAGCACAAAGAAGGGGGGAGACCCCTAGGCCATGAGGGCTGCCCCCCCTCACACAGACCGGGGTCTTAGCTGGCCACGGCCCTGGGTCACTGGGGCACTGGGACCCACCAGCTGTGCGGGCAAGGTTTGATGGCAGCCCGGACAAAGTGGCCCTCTTCATGGGCCAGGTGCTAAACCATATGGATCGGTATGCTCACCTGTATATGTCCCAGTGGGATATGGTGATGGCGGTGGCAGCGGCAATGGAAGGAGAAGCCGCTGATTGGGTGGCGGATCTATATAGTGACCACGCTGCAGAATTAGGGTATGTTGGCTTGTTCCTGGCAGCCCTTCAGGAGAGGTTCGAGGATAGCACCAGGCTGCAACAAGGAGAGGGGGAGTTGTTGGCTGCTAGGCAGCGCGGCAGGCCGGTGACAGAGTACGTTAGGGAGTTTCGGCGGCTAGCTGGCAAATTGCGGGGATGGCCAGAGCGGCTAGTGGTGCACCACTTCAAGGCTGGACTGGACCGCGCTTTGCGGCAAGCTTGTGTGTGCCGAGAGTTGCCTCCCCGATTGACGGCCTGGTTCCAGGCTGCAACAGAGTTAGACGTAGAGTTCTGTGACGACCGGCCAAGGAGGGACTGGGGTGCTCGGGACCAAAAGACACCATCTCGGCCCGTCAGCCTCGTTCCAAGAGCCCAGCCATCTACTCCGAAGGCCCAACCATCACTGGTGATGCCACCTGAGAAGAACTCACCCGTCCAATCGCCAATGACGTGTTTCCACTGCGGGAAGCCGGGTCATCGGGCAGCAGAGTGCCCCGACGCAGGCGCCAAGGCGTCCTTGGGTACATCAGGCACGAGACGAGGAACAGCCAGGAAAAGCATGAAGAACACCCCGGAAAAGTCGCGTGGGGCGCACCAAACAACCCCAACAAGGGGTGGAGAGGTGGCTGATCTGAACGAAGGGCTGAACACCAGTGGGAGTGACGATGACGGAGAGGCCAACCCGATGGTATATAGACTGATTAAGCCCTTTGTGATTTCCGTAGTAGTGGAGGCCCGCAGGCGCCGAGAGTGCACAGCCCTAATAGACTTGGGATGCACCCGCTGCCTAATAAGCGCAGCTGTCGCCACCAGCTTAGGGGTGGGGCTCAAGAAATTGTCATGGCCCATACGCTTTGAGCAAATGGACAGCTCGTTGTTCGGGGGCCAACCGGCAACCCATGTTACGGAACGGGTCATCTTAGAAATAGGGCCACATCGAGAGGTTATATGTTTCGTGGTGGTCCCAAGGATAACAGAAGAGGTCGTCCTGGGTCTAGCTTGGCTGGACAAATGGGGCCCAACAATATGGTGGGGGGTGGTTGCAGACACCTGCGGTTAGGGATTGGGCCCACCCCACCCCACCCCACCCCCCCATGAGAAGTACGTCCAGGCCCCGGGTTCTGCCAAGAACGGAAGGAGTACTATAACGCAGGTTAAGGCAACGGGTGAGCTGGCCTTCCCTGGAGTATATGGGGACCTGGAGGAGGTGTTCAGTGAAAAGGAATGTGACACCCTACCTCCCCACCATCCCACAGATTGCGCAATAGAGATCCTCCCTGGAGCAAAGTTGCCAAAGCCCAAAATGTACTCTATGACCCCTCAAGAGCTAACAGAAATGAGGGCATACATAGAGAAAAATCTGAAACGGGGGTTCATTCAGCCAGCTAGATCCAGGGTGGTGGCCTATAGAAATCATAGACACAGAGACATGGTTTGCAAGCAAAGCATTTCCGAGCTAGGGTTCTCTCTGGGTATAAAGCCTCTTGTGCGTGCAGAGACCTCTGCGTTCAGAAGCCTCTCTGCTCGATCCTGCGTTTATTTTTTATAGCAAAAATCTTGTGCACATAAGTACAATTATTAACTCACCCCAAAAATAGCTAATTTAGTAACAATGCAGATAAATGATTAATATATAACATATAGGATACAGACAGATCATATCAAGGTGTGATTGTTAGTTTAAACAGAAGAGTGTTTAATTAACTCTTACTCTAGATAAACAGAGGATAGAGAAACTTAAATAGAACAAAAGAAGCAGGATGTTTTGTCTAATCCAATCAAGAGTGGCATGCCAACATCGTTGAATGATTGACAACCTACATCTCACTTTTTTCTGTTTCATTTAAGTTAATATTCTCATACTCAGATTGGTCCTCATATGCACTATTAATTTGCTCATATTGTTGCAATTGTTTATATAATACATGAGCCTGAGTTTTATGTAAAGTGTAGTTTTGCCGCTTAGGGGTACAATAAGAAATAATAGAAGGCAGACATTACATAAAACAGCAAAAGCAAATAAGTATAACAAGAATACCAAGAGCATACTGAATAACAACTCTGAGCCATCCAGTTGGAAGCCAGGACCATAAAGCATCCCACCAAGTAGGTAATATATCCTCTCGAATCTGAGAAGCCAATTCTTTCAAGGTATCTAATTGATGTTTTACAATATGATTAAAACAACACATATTTTTTTACAGATTGGGAAG
>QLTV01001536.1:58616-76096 GCA_003457575.1 Thermophis baileyi
ACGAATCTATTCCTTCTACTCTAACACCAGTTAAAGGGAAAAGAGACAAAAAACACAGGAAAATATTTACAGATGCCATTAGGAAAACACAAGTAAGGGAAACTGCCTGTTTCTCCCATGGCCAGTTCTATGTGGCATGCTCCAGAGTCAGTTCACCTGACAGTCTGGTCATCCTCCAGCCAGAGAGCAAGACCAGGAAGGTTGTTTACAGGGAGGACCTGAGCAATTCATCTGAGGGACGAATTTAAAGTCTATGCTATGCAAATAATGTCTTCATCTGTAACAGAAACTTAGCTTACCATCTCTAATGAAATAATACAGTCCCTTTTTTAACTACTCATTAATTTTCAAGCTTTAAGTGTCAATTTATCAAGCCCCATCACATAGTTTCGTAGCGAAGCACAGGTATCAGCTAGTTAGTAATATAAATTATGGAAGTTTAGTAAGATGAATTGCTCGGATGTTACCCATAAAATATATATGAATGGATACACTCTGGAGTGAAATAAGAGGGAGGAAGAGAGGAGAGGAGAGAAGGAAGAGAGGAGGTAGGAGGAGAGAGGGAGGTTAGAAGGAAGGAGGAGAAGGAGAAGGAGAAGAGAGGTGAGGAGAAGTTGAGAAAGAGGAGGAGAAGAGGAAGGAAGAAGAGGGAAGTAGGAAGGGAGAGAAGGAGAAAGAAGGTAGTGAAAAGGGAGGGAGGTTAAGAGAGAGGAGAGTGATATGATATGGTATGGGGGAAACAGACGAGCAACTTGATAATGATATATGTAAGATTATTATGTTTGTTTATTTGATAAGAATGTATAAATGTACTGTATGTTAATACCTGGTAAGATGTTATGGTATATGTATTGATGTATATATGTGGAGAGTGAAAAAATAAAAAAAATTGCAAAAAAAAAAAAGGAAACGGAGGCCCCAGAGTTCCGGAGGACCGCTGAACTCAACGGGACATGTCTTCCTCACTTGATCCTGATGCCTCCTTGGATCCTAGTGCCATTTTTATCCTGGACGAGCCCCCAAGACTGTGATAAACAGTTCACGTTCGCATATGGAACTACCTGAGACAATAACTTGAAAGTAGCAAAGAATTTTATTAGCGTATTTGCAAATACAGGCCCAGCAAAGGTGAACCCAGAACACAGCATACATCAGCTTTTTATCTCCTTACACAAACCCATTTCCTCCCCCTCCCCTTTTCCTGTTTCTTCACAGTTTTAACCTACTTAAGCTTTTATTGCCCCTTCTGTTCCCTGCTTGCGGTTACAGCTGGCACTTTTGTGGTTTGACATTTAGCTTATTACCTGTTATATTAAAAAAACAGCTTATAGTTTTTCTGGTTACATGCACTTTATGCTAAGCATTTTAGAAACAATATATATTCCATTTTGTTTTACATATAATGATTATATTGATTATATATTTATATCATTACTATTAGGACATTTCTCCTTAATTCTAGGTTGGATCTCTCTTTGTTAAGCTTCCATCTCAGGTGCTTTGGAGAATAAGTTGACCCCCTCCTCTCTGTGATAGCCTTTCAAATATTGGAAGACTGCTATCACATCAGTCCTGGTCCGTCTCTTCATTAGACCAGATATTTCCAGTTCTCACAACTGTTCATTGTACGGTTTACCGTCCAGTCCCCTAATCATCTTTGTTGCTCTTCTCTGCATTCTTTCTAGAGTCTCAACATCTTTTTTGTATTGTGGTGACCAAAAAGCAGCATTCCAAGTGTAATCTCACCTGTGCAGTATAAAGCGGTGCTATCACTTCACAGGATTTTGAAACTATCCCTCTCTTAATGCAGCCTAGAATTAGAATTAGAATTAGAACTAGAACTAGAACCTAGAACTAGAGTCTAAAACTAGGACTAGGACTAGAACAGCTGAACAGTTAGGCATTAGGGCACATTAATGCTGCATAAACTACATTAATTACCAGCTAGTTAAACATCAACTAGATGGTATCACCAGTAAACAGATAAACAGATGGCTTGAAGTTGTACTCAAAAAGTATTTGCCAATATTGAGTGCCACAAGAGTCAGTCCTGGCCCTGTCCTTTCCAATCTTTTTATTAAAGACCTGGATGATGGAAGTGGAGGGTCTGCTTATCAAGTTGGCTTGCAATTTAGAATTGGGTGGTGGGAAGGTTAAGCCTTAGATGACAGAAATAAGAATGCTTCTGACAGGTTCAAGAAATGGGCTGAAAATCACAATAAAATTCAAATGCAGACATCTTTACTGAATCAAAAACTGAATGCAAAGATGGCAGATATTTTGGTGAAAAACAGACCTTGTGAAGTTGTGGTGCCACGGGGAGTGGAGTGGAGCTAGGATCTCACCTACATCCTGCATTCTGGGCAGGATATATGGAGGTCTGTGATACTTTTGGCTAAAGATGCCTAGACCAGATTCTAGTTTTGCATGTATTGTACTGTGGATAACAGCATTTTAAAGGTACAGTCGCATAGCACCAACCAATCAGAAGCAGGACCATAAGCATACAGACCACCTATTGGTTTACAGGATTATGCTTATACCCCACCTTTCCTGCAGGAATTCAAGGTGGTGCACTTTGCCTTAAATCCTCCCATTTATCCCCACAGTGAATTGGCTTGGGGAAAATGTTACAGTAGTGGCTCAAATTATTTAGTAGTTTTATGTTCTGCCATTCACTGAAGTGCTTAAGGCAATGTACATAACACTTTCTCCTATTTTTCCCAACAACAACCCTGACAGGTGGGTTGGGATGACAGAAAGGGCCTTGCCCAAAGTCACCCAGTGAACTTTTGTGGCTGAAAGTGGAATCGAACCCAGCCTCCGCACTCCTGGCCATTAACCCATATCAAACACAGTATAAAATTGATTCATTCATTCATTTCATTCATAAAATTGAAATATTAAATCCAAAAGAGTTGAAAATGTATCCTATTCTGTAGCACACTGAAATTTTGAAAAATAAAACATAACTGAAGAAAAATTGGAGCTTGAAACTTTTTGAAATAAGCATACTTTTTTGCACTTGCTATTATCTGTTTATTTCTGCCGGAATCATTCAGAGCATAAACTTAAAATCATCTATTAAAATAGCTGTAAGCTAAATTACCCCCACAAATCAGTGGTGGGTTGCTACCGGTTCGGACCGGTTCGCACGAGCCGGTGGCGGAAATTTGGCCCCGTTCGCCGAACCGGTAGTGATGGCCGGCTTGCCATGCCCCCGAACCGGTTCCCCGGTCACCGCTTGAAAGCAGCTGGCAACAAACCCTCTGTGCATGTGCAAAGGCTTCTGCGCATGCGCAGAGGGTCAGTACCCAGATGTAACGCGCGCGCACTTCCGACACGACGCGCGTGTCAGGCCGAAGCCATCTTATTTGGACACTTTGGCCTGCCACACTTTATGCTTTTGAAACGTATTCTTGCTGTGGGAATTTGGGAGGGGCTGTTGCATGAGGGATGTAGAAATGTAGCCATAACAAATTCCTTTAGATTCTCAAGGTCATCCTTTGTCCAGCACCTGCCCGGAAGCTGATGGGAGTAACGGACACGTTGGCAGAAGACGACTGGCCAACGTGATGAACTTGTGGGTGTGGGGACAAGGGGCTTGATCTTTCAACTGGGTGGAGAAACCCTCGTAGCGTCAGATTCGGGTTTCTCACAGATGTGCCAACATGGCTCTATTAATAAATTGGAACTTTGAGCAATACTTTGCATTGGACTCTGATTTAGTTTTAGATGCTATTTGGAACCCTGACAGCGCGCACTTCCAAACCGGTAGGGAAGGTAAGAGAAACCCACCACTGCCACAAATGTTTCAGAAACTCTGGGAAAAGAAACAGGACATACTGGGTTATTTTTTGAGGGCAGTGATTTTCTGATTGGAGAACCTCACTTTGCAATTGCTGGAAGAAATTTATTTATTTTATAAAATTTATTTATTTTATTTTATAAAATTTATATGCGCCCACCTCCCGAAGGACTCTGGACGGCTTACATCATAAAAAAATAAACCATATAAAAACAATTGATGGGAGGAATGTGGCATAAGGCGGTCACGCAGATAAACTGGTCCTGAGCCATGTAGGGCTTTAAAGGTAACAACCAACACCTTGAATTGTGACCGGAGCGCAATCGGCAACCAATGCAGCTCGCGAAGGATGGCACTTGTGTGGGTGTACCTTGGCACACCCATGACTGCTCGCGCAGCTGCATTCTGGACCAGTTGTAGTCTCCGGACACTCTTCAAGGGTAGCCCCATGTAGCGCGCATTGCAATAGTCAAATCTCCTTGGTTCGTTCCCCAGCTGGGAGGCTGTCACCGGCGCTGAGAAGAAATAGAAACCGAAGCAAGCTGCCAGAAAGTGGAATTCTTTAATTCAGGAAGACAAGAGGAAATAGTGACTCAGCTCAAGCGGTCCTGGCTAGCTAGCAGTTTGGGATGGTAAGCCTGTGCCTTTTTATACTTAATTTTCCTTTGAAGCTCTTGCAGTTTGATGGGTTTCGATGTGCCTATAGCTGAAGTGATTGCCTGGGGTTTTTGTTTTCCTGGTTTAATGGGTTAATCCTGGTTCTAGGTCTTTTGTCTTTTCATCTATGACAGCAGCCCCCAACCTTTTGGGCACCAGGGACCGGTTCTGTGGAGAGAGGTTTTTCCATGGACCTGAGGGGGCGTGGTTTTGCATGCTGCCTGCATCCCACGGATGGAGCATTTGCTTGTTTGCGCAGCCCGTTTTCTCCACTGGTCCATGGACCGGTATCTATGATAAACTTCCTTTACTTGTTTGCTTTAATGGATTTTGCTTCCACCC
Source organism: Thermophis baileyi (assembly GCA_003457575.1). Classification (NCBI taxonomy): domain Eukaryota; kingdom Metazoa; phylum Chordata; class Lepidosauria; order Squamata; family Dipsadidae; genus Thermophis; species Thermophis baileyi. The sequence continues at coordinate 63,424 of QLTV01001536.1, forward strand.
AAACTATTTCCAGGCTAAATGCTTTGCTCCACCCTGATTCAGTGACTTTTGGGGATGGTCTAATCTAATGCCTCAGCCTATGTAACATTCTTCTACCAATGAAGTGATTTCAGAATATGGTGGCTGTGGCCTTGCATCACGTTAACCATAAGGTAATTTATCTGTGGCTTAGCATATTATGTAAACAATGTCCTTTACGGCTTACCATAATGTGGGAAACTAGCAATTATGGCTTTGTCAATAAACCATGGTGAAATAAAATATATTGAGCATGTCTTGACACAGTGCAAACAGAACATGGGGGAAGGGGAGGGGATTTCAGTTGGTTTGGGTACCTCTATTACCCTGCTTATCTTTGAAACCAAAGCAGGCTAGGGCTTGGTAACTGCTTGGAGCAAAAACCAGTAATGATGATGATGATGTTATCCATTCAGTTGTGTCCAACTCTTGGTGAGTCTATGGGCCAGGTCTCTCCACGTCTTCCAATCTTGCACTACTTCTTTGAGTTGTTCTGTGCTCTGGTTGGTGTCACTTTGATGGTGTCCAGCCACTATGTTCTTTAGTGGCCTGGTTTCCTTTTACTGCTAACGCTTCCAAACATAATGGCAAAATCCATTAGGAAGCACTAAATTGTACTATACTTGTGCGCAACATCATGATACAAGAACAGGTAGTCCTCAACTTGCAATCATAATTGGGACCGAAACTTGTCACTAAGCAAAGCAGTAATTGAGTTACACCTGATTTTATGACCTGTTTTGCTGTGGTCATTAAGCAAATCACCATGGATGTTAAGTGAATCTGGCTTCCCCCAGTGATTTTGTTTGTTGGAAGCTGACTGGGAAGGCAACAAATGGCAGTCATGTGTCCTCTGGGATGCTACAACCATCATACATACATGCTGCTTGCCAAGCACCCAAATGTGGATCACATGACCATGGAAACACTGTGATGGTCATAAATATGAGAATTGGTCTTAAGTCATTTATTCAGTGCTGTCGTAACTTTGAACAGTCACTAAATGAATGATCATAAGTTGAGGACTACTTGTATGAAAGGATAGAGTTTAGACTGTGACATCAAATTGCAGATTGAATCCTTTATCATTGCTATTAGGGTTAGGATTCCTGTGTAACTGGTGCCTGGAAAACTGCCTGAATATATTCACGTAGTGGACAAGTTCATCTTAAAGGTATCTTTTCCTTTTTAACCAACAGCATCTCAACCTGAATCTCAAACTGTATTTCTTTAAAACTGCAATGCCTCTCTTTATTTTTGTTTTTCCCCCCTAATAGGAAATATACAGGGGTCAGAATTAAGTTTGAAATAGACTTTATTTCCCTCAGACAAATCAGTGACCAGGGATGTCCATAGAAAACTTAATTGATGCTACTTATAGGTATAGTATTTGTTTTGTTTCCTTATGAACCAGTTTGGCTTATTTTATTTATTTTCTAAAGAAATGGTTGGGTGATTGCCTCACATTCCATATGCAACAGTTCATCATGTAAGGTGTTGTAGTAAGGGAACACCACTAAGGCAGTGTAATAATAAAGAAAACCAAACCAGAAACAGTGCAAGGTTGTCACAAGGGAACAGGAACCAAACTAAAATCACTAGAATAATAAAACAGCCATTGATTCACAAAAATCCAAAGCCACAAGAATAGAAACTCAGTAGGCAGCTCAATAGAATCACCTGATAATAATTACAAGAGTGCCAGGGCCATTAGAAACAGCTACGAAATACAAATAATACTAAAGATCTAGGACGTGCAGAAAGAAAATACTAGTAAAGTGTCCCTTTGTGATTACGGAGATTTAATCAATGACACAAAGAACAGGGCAAAACAAATATAGAAACATTTAAAACACCAGAAGGCACCGGACACACCCAGCCCCACCTTGATTGAATCTTGAGGCAAAGGAATAACGAACACGAGACAGGATTAAAACTATTAACAACTTAGCACACACAAAAGAAATCATGCCACCACCCAATAAGACAAAGAACTTCAATAAAGAAAAAGGTATAAAAATTGTACACTTACTGTATGTCGGTGTCAGCTCACCCAGGAACGCTGGCTCATGCTTCGGCTGAACTCGCTCTCCTGCAATAATAAAGAAAACTTGCTTTTCATGCAGCTGCCTCCAAATTCTTGCGTAAGCGTCAGGACGTTCTCCCAGCCAGGAAATTTGAATCTCGGAGGAAGCTTTCTTCCAATACAATAATTGGCGAGCCAGGCGGGATTCCTAGCTAACCCAGCTACTGGACGGGGCCTGGAGATTCATCCCAGCCGGCACAGACCATCTTCGTCCAGGGAAAATCCACAGACCCAGTCCGGAAGTCATCGGGTAGTAAAGGGAGTCTTTTGAATCTTACGCTCAACAGCTGCTTGAAAGCAGGTAAGTACCGCTTAAATTTAAAATCCCTAGATTTAAAGGGAACGAAAGTGTGTGTGTGTGGGGGGGACTTCGCCTAAACGACAGCCTGATTCCACCTCTTCGAGCAACCTCTAGCCGCACCCCAACCTGCTGCTAGTTCGAAAGAGCAGTGACCGGCAGAATTGGGAAAGCAAGGGGGGGAAGCCGAACGTGGAACTTTCTGTTTAAAGGGACAGAAGCCAAGCGAACGTCAGGTTAAGAGTGAAAGGGGTAATAAAAAGAACCAAGGGAAACCCAGTGTGTCTCGAAACGAAAAAGCCCGTGAAGTGTGAATAGGAATAGGAGGTGCCAGTACTAGTTGTGAAAGGGGCAACTATGTCCTCACAGATCCCTTTTTTGGATCTGATAAATCTACGGCGATTCCCTACAGGAAGGGGCCCATACTTCGTAAGGGAATCGGAGTCCTTCCCAGAGTTTTTTTTGTCTCTGAAAACTGAGAGCGTGCCACTAGCTAAGCCAAAGTGAACCTTACATTTAAAGGATCATGAGAAGCGCTAGCTCGAGGGTGGCAGGAACCCCTTTGGGAGATCTGCTTGGAGCCTGGGATGCCAGGAATATGCCTGTTATGGCAGGAATGAGTAAAAGGAAAGCAGACAAATTGTGTAAAAAATGGGCTTTACTAAGAGATGACACCAGGAGACAAATTTGGCCAGACAATGGTACTTTTGAATTTAAAACATTAAAAGCACTTAGGTCCAAAATAAAACCCAGTCACATACCCTATTGATACTGCTGGGCGGAACTATCTAGAACCAGAGATTTAGTAACAGAAAAATCACCACCCACTACTGAGGATACAAATGAGGCGAGAATTATGGCTCCACTAATGAGCAAACCCGTACCGGGAAGACAAAGGGGCCAATATGACTATGTGCTAACACACACCCCTTTTTCTGCTTCAGACCTAGTAATATGGAAAAAAGATGCACCATCCTTCAGGGCAGATCCAAAAACAGTTATTCAAACACTAAAAGCCATCATAAATATCCATCATTGGGAGATATGACTCAACTGCTGCATGTCTTCCTGACTAAAGATGAATTGCTAAAATTGTTTGAAAACTGAACAAATAGCCAGGCGACCAGTAATAGCAGCCCCAGGCCAAGCCACCCGGCAACGAGTCGCCTGGCTGCTACAACGTACCAACTGGGACTATAATGATAATAATGACTGGGGTACATACACCAGAGCAAAGGATAATTTATTGGAAGCTCTGGAGGAAATTGGGAAGAAACCATTAAATTGGTCAGAATTCCAGGGAATAACCCAAAGAGAAAAAGAGAATCCAGACGCCTTTTGGGTCCGACTTTCAGAGGCAGCCACAATTCATGCCCACTTAGATTTGAGCTGCCAGAAGGACCAGAGGATACTTGCCTCAGCCTTCGTGGACCAATCCACCCAGGATATTAAAGAAGATTTCCACAAAATAGTATCCAACTGGTCTGCCTTAGAAATATCGGAGTTGTGCAGGATCGCAAACTTCGTTTATGACCAGAGGGACAAAATTAAAGAGGCAGAAAAGGAACGGAAAGAATTAGAAAGGGAGAGAGAGAGGAAAAGGAGACGAAAGACAGAAAGGCAGGAAGATTTGCAAATATTTGCTGCCATGTATAACAACACAAGGCAAGGGCAACGGCGGTTTCTTTATAGTGGGCCACGATGCAGAGAGTGTGCAAAGGCAGGGTGCCCAGCTTATAAATGCCACCATTGCTTCAGATGTGGGGCGGAAGGGCACTCAAGCTGGGACTGTAATCAGCCCCCCTCCCATTACCGGTATCACAGACCGCCCAGAGACTTTAAGCAAAGGAACAACCCTTTCCACTATGGTAACCACAGCAATAGTTACCATAGAGAGCCGCCTACAGCCCCTTTGCCGCGGAACAATCCTTTTAACCCCAACGAACGCAATCATCCACAAAACTCCCATTGGGAACAGGAAAGGGAAAATGACCATCATACCCAATGACTAGGAAAAGAAGATAACGAATTTACTGCCACCCTTCAAGGGCTCGCAATTCCCTTAAGGAACGGCCCAGAGGTGGAACCCATGATTTCACTCTTAATAGGTGGGAAAGAATATGAGTGCCTAGTAGACACCGGGGCAACGGCTTCTTTAATCACAAAACCTCCCCAAAGGGACTCAGTGATGCTAGGAGCTCAAGTTCACATAATGGGAGGTGTGTGTGTGTGTGTGGGGGGGGGAACCATCCCAGTAGAATTTACAAAAGAAATAAAAGTTGAATTAGGTCCCTTTTCATTGCAACATTCCTTTACCATCTGTCCCCAATCCCCAGTTTGCCTTCTTGGAAGAGACCTCCTATGTAAAATCGGAGCAACCATAAAGTGCGGAAAAGGAGGTCTCACACTAGATATTCCAGGAAGAAGGACCTTCCTATTAGCCACCCAATGCACACCGCTTCATGCGGATTTGATTCCTTTACCCTCCTCCCTATGGGGCTGGGACACAACGCAGGTAGGGCTCCTGAAAGGGGCCACCCCAGTAACAATAAAAGTAAAAGAAGGACGGCCCCCTTGTATTCCCCAATACAAAATCCAAGCGGAGGCCATCGAACCAATACGCAAGTTGATTAAAGCATATTTAGAACAGGGTGTTTTGCACAAATGCACTTCCCCTTGCAATACCCTGATCTTTCCGGTAAAGAAGTCCAAGGTAGATGAGGAAGGGAATCCTATCTATCGCTTCATACACGATCTAAGGCTCATTAATGACCACGTGATACCCAGAGCCCTCATAGTGCCTAACCCGGCTACAATAATCACAGAGGTGCCTGCCTCAGGTACCCATTTCACCGTCATAGATCTGTGCTCCGCTTTTTTCAGTATCCCGGTGGATCAGGCATCACAATATCTTTTTGCTTTCACCTGGGAGGAGCAACAGTATACATGGACTCGGCTGCCACAAGGCTATACGGAGTCCCCTACCCTATTCTCACAAATCCTTAAGGCAGATTTATCCTCCATCACATTGCCAAGAAAATCTACCTTAATTCAGTATGTGGATGATCTTCTGCTAGCATCTAACAGTGAGCAAGCATGCAGAACTGATACTTTCCACCTACTGAAGTCCTTAGCAGAGAGGGGACATAAAGCCTCCCCCTCCAAACTGCAATATCTGAAACAAAAAGTGACATACCTGGGCTACATCATCGCACCAGGAGTAAGAAAATAGACNTCTCTTTAAAATAAAAAGAACGCTAGCATCAGCCCCTGCATTGGGTCTTCCCGATTATAACAAGCCATTCACCCTCTTCATACACAAGAAATTGGGTATTGCATCAGGAGTCCTGACTCAACGCTTAGGTAACACTCAGCGACTGGTGGCATACTATTCAGTGAAATTAGACCCGGTAGCCCAAGGCACACTGCCCTGCTTAAGAGCAGTAGCAGCTACTGTAGAAATAGTGAAACGAACAAAAGATTTGGTCCTGGGACAGCTACTGACCCTAAAGGTGCCCCATGAGGTTTTCGCCATCCTCCTGAAATCCCAAACCCAAGCCTTCACACAACAACGCTTAGCACAATATGAAGTGGAATTATTCACTTCAAACCACATTACATTCAAAAGGTGTAGCATTTTAAACCCGGCTACCCTACTGCCAATGGAACAATCAGATGGTAGCCTCCATGACTATCTTCACCTAATACATGATGCAGAGCTACCGCGCCCTGACTTAACTGACATCCTGTTGCAAAATACGGATTTTGAATTCTTTACAGATGGCTCCTCCTATATCTATGAAGGAACACGGGTTGTGGGAGCAGCAGTAGTCTCTCTTCATGAGATCATTTGGGCAAAACCACTCCCCCCCTCACACAGCGCTCAAGCGGCAGAGCTTATCGCTTTAACTAAAGCCTGCGAAGCCGCTAGGAACCGGTCTACTAATATATATACCGATTCTAAATATGCGTTTGGGGTTTGCCATGCTACAGGAGCCCTATGGAAACAACGAGGGTTCCTAACATCAACTGGTCAGCAAATAGCCCATGCCACCCTAGTTTCCAAACTACTACAAGCCATCCAATTACCAAAAGCCATAGCAGGCATCCATTGTAGAGCCCACCAAACGGATGACTCACTAATCACAAAAGGCAATAAATATGCTGACAACACAGCCAAATGGGTAGCTACAGAACCCCTCTCCTATGATATTGCAGCCCCAGCAATAAGAGCTGATCCTAAAATTCCCTATGAAAACTTCCTAGAAGAAGGAGAAGCACAAACGTGGGAAGAGAAGTTAGGCGCAATCTTTAGAGAGGGATTTTGGAGGGTCCCAGATGGCAGACTCATAGCCCCACGCCGCCTCACACGATTAATTTGCCAAAGGCTGCACTCAAAAGGTCACTGTGGCACCCAGGCAATGGTAGATGCAGCAAGAAGGGTGTGGCATGCACCTGGAATATATACTGAGGCAGCAACGGTGGCTAGCACCTGCCAAACATGCCAAGCAAATAACAGCACAACCAGAAAAAGCATCTATGAAGGGGGGAGACCATGGGCACAAAGACCTTTTGAAAGAGTACAGATGGATTACATACAGTTACCAAAAGCTAATGGATACCAATATGCCCTTGTATGTAGAGACCAATTGACACACTGGGTGGAAGCCTTCCCATGCCGCCACGCCACAGCCTTAGAAACAGCCAGACACCTCCTTAAGGATATTGTGTCCAGATTTGGGGTACCAAGAGTTTTGGATATGGATAGAGGCAAACATTTCATAGCTCAGGTACTCAACCATATATTTCAAGCCCTTGGCATTACCCAGAACCTCCACTGCCCGTATTCTCCCCGCTCATCTGGTGCGACAGAGAGAGCTAATCGCGAGGTCAAGACCCTACTGGGCAAACTCTGTCAAGAGACACACCTCTCATGGCCACAAGTGCTGCCCATTGCCCTATTCCATATCAGAACAAGGCCACGACGGGATATGGGCATTTCCCCTTTTGAGATTCTTTTTGGACGCCCACCTGACACACTACAGGGCCTGGACCCACAATCCCTCACCTTAGATAGGGGGGATATGGTTCTCTCTTCTTATCTTACAGCCCTCCATAAACAACTACAGGTACTGTGGAAGCAGAGTGCTCTAACCCAGATGTTACCCTTGGAAGAAAACTTACATCCCTTCGAGCCAGGAGATTGGGTGTGGATAAAATTCTTCACCAGGACCTCACCACTACAACCCAGGTGGACAGGGCCCTACCAAGTCCTACTGACCACACAGATGGCCATCAAAGTTGGGGAGAAGGACTGTTGGATCCACTGGACACACGTCAAGCCAGCGGTCCTAGATCACAGTCCAAAGATCCCTCCAATCAAACTAAAGAAGAAGCCAGAAAAAGAACAATGGACTACAAACCTTTTCTTTGAAAATACCTTTTTTTTTCTCTTCATTTTTTCTCCCTTCTACGAGTTTCGTTGTTGTTATTTTATTGTTACCTTTTCCCCCTTCCCCTCTTGGACATTAATAAAAAAAAGGGGGGGCACTGGTATATACTCAGTGGAAAAGAAAAGAAAACCTATTGTAAGCATGTTAGATAACTTATATTGTATAATTAGTCTATATTGTATATTGTCAACAATAACTCAGGTCACGGCATTCATAGAACTAAACCTCTTCCCGGAAAAAGGAAACATATGGGAATACCTTGCAAGGGAGGTACTCAATACCACTGAATTTTGCCTAGCAGGAGGAAGATCTGTAAAAGACATCCTCAAGACATGCCTGATGGGGGTAGCAGTAGGACCTCAAGCCATCCTCAACCACACTAAGCTTAGACATTTCCCCATTACACCAACATATTCAACCATTTATGACTGGGGAAACATCTCTAGGACAAAAGACCTAGACATGTATACCCTCCACATAGCAGCCATCACCTCCTCATCTCGGTGCTTTAAGATTGACGGATGCCAACCACGAGAGGGTGAAACCTGCCTCAGCTTAAACAACACAGAACTTAAATGTAATCACACAGAACCCATCCCTTTCTCCTACAGCTACTGTACATGAGGCTACCCCATGGATGGTTCGTGCTGTGTGGACTACAAGCCTATTCATACTTTCCCGCCAATTCCACAGGGGAACCCTGCACACTGGGCAAATTAACCATGTTAATTTCCTCCCTACAGAGACGACATAGAAGGGCTTTCCAGTCTTTAGACTCAGACTGAGACCCGAAAGTGTCCCTGCTCTCACAAGCTGAATACGTTTCATTGGCTGTATCCCTAGTGGGAGTGCCAGGGCTAGCAGTAAGAAATTCCAGAAATTTGAATAGCCTGGCATGCACCCTAGCAAAAAGTCTAAATTCAACTTCCCATGCCTTGGATACCCTAAACAGGGAACTGAGACAGGTCAGAGAGGCCACCTTGGAGAACCGGGCAGCAATAGATTTTCTATTATTAAAACACAACCTCGGCTGCGAGAAGTTCAGAGGGTTGTGCTGTTTTGATCTGGAACAAGGCTCAGAAAGTGTGGATAAGGACATCCATCACCTAAAGGAGCTAGCACAGAATATTGGCCATAACCAGTCATCCCTGGATTTTTCCTGGCTTTTTTCCTGGCTGCCAGACTTCCACTGGCTCAAAATCCTCATAGCAGGTATGGTCACTGTCTGTGTTTTGGGAGCTCTTATGTGTTGTCTCTGTCATTGCATTCCTCCTTGCCTTGGCTGCTTAAAAGCTTGCAAGCCTAACACCCCCTTACCAGATACCACTAAACACCAGGCAGCCTTTATGATGATCCAAATTGACCACGAATACCAAATTTATTCAGACTTAACCCTAGCAAATGAAGAAGAAAGGGAATAATCTTACAAAAAACAATTGTGAATTGTAGTAAGGGAACACCACTAAGGCAGTGTAATAATAAAGAAAACCAAACCAAACCAGAAACAGTGCAAGGTTGTCACAAGGGAACAGGAACCAAACTAAAATCACTAGAATAACAAAACAGCCATTGATTCACAAAAACCCAAAGCCACAAGAATAGAAACTCAGTAGGCAGCTCAATAGAATCACCTGATAATAATTACAAGAGTGCCAGGGCCATTAGAAACAGCTACGAAATACAAATAATACTAAAGATCTAGGACGTGCAGAAAGAAAATACTAGTAAAGTGTCCCTTTGTGATTACGGAGATTTAATCAATGACACAAAGAAATAGCTAGCTCAGGGTGAGGGACGGAGATTTAATCAAAAGCACAAAGAACCGACTAGCTCAGGGAAAGGACTGAACAATATAAAAACATGTAAGATTAAATAAAGAAAACAAAGAAATAGCTCAGGGCGAGGGATGGAGATTTAACATGAAGAAATGATCAACTCAGGAAAAGACAGAGATTTAATCAATGGGACAAAAGCAGGTCAGCTCAGCATGAAAATAGGAATATTAGAAAACACCAGAAGGCACCGGACACACCCAGCCCCACCTTGATTGAACCTTAAGGTAAAAGAACAACGAACATGAGACAGGATTAAGCCCATTAACAACTTAGCACACACAAAAGAAAATATGCCACCACCCCAAAAAGACAAAGAACTTCTAATAAAGAAAAAGGTATAAAAATTGTACACTTACTGTATGTCGGTGTCAGCTCACCCAGGAACGCTGGCTCACGCTTCGGCTGAACTCGCTCTCCTGCAATAATAAAGAAAACTTGCTTTTCACGCAGCTGCCTCCAAATTCTTGCGTAAGCGTCGGGACGTTCTCCCAGCCAGGAAATTTGAATCTCGGAGGAAGCTTTCTTCCAATACAACAGTGTTATAAACAGATTTGGAGAACATCTATGGCAGTCACTTGTTTCTGCTCATCTCTGATCAAAGGAAGAATGATAGATGATTGGGGTACAACCGTCCTTTATTTTCATAGATATCATAGCTTCAACTCACTAGGATAATAATCAGGCACCCCTGGTTTATTTTTAATTTTAATTATGGCTTTTTGGTGTTAAAATCATGTCTAATTCTATTTTGGCATTCTTTTAAATTCCTTCACATTCTCCCACAACCCTTTCTTTCCCCAGTTATGACAGGTGTTCCTCTGTTTTATTTGCCTCATTCTGCACTGAGCTAAGTCACTTGAGAGTCTCCACTGTAAATGGAAAATAATTCCAATTAGTATGTACTTAGCCCTATTAGTCAGTTTCTGGAACCTCCAGGCCTGTCATAGATGAAGTCAGGATGTTGTATCCTAAATAGTTTCCTCTTTGCAGGACATAGAATAATTACAGTATAGACAAATTGTCTTATGCATGTGTTTTCTAAGTTAATTTTTTGGGATCAGAATCATGCAAGCAATGATATTCCCTGTGACATTCTGTGGAAGTGAAAGTTGGATTTGAACAAGGAAGATGAAAATATGATGAAAATATGACTAACACTTTTGAATGTTGGTGTTGGAGAAAATTCCTGAGAATACCATAAAGAGCCAAGGAAACAAACAAATGGATCATTGATCAAATCAATCCAGAGGTCTCACCTGAGGTACAGATGACCAGACTCCAATTATTCTACTTCAGACACATGATGCAAAGACCTAGCTCTCCGAATGTGAGAAACTGACTACTATCTGGGCTGATGGTTCCCTGCCTCTTTAAAACCTCTTCCCAGTCAGCTCAACTGCCCAGCAACCAGCAGCTATAAAAGCAGCTGGGTGTGGTGGGTGTTGTTGTGCTGGAGTAATTTTGGGAAGGGTGGGTAGTGGTTTTTGTTACTTTGTGGAAATAGACCCACTGGAAACAACTGTAGGAAGTTAGCACCCACCCCTCTCCTAGAAGAATGAAATATTCTAGGAAATATTAAAAAGGCAGAATATTATATTTCCCTGGATGAGAAATGGAGAAACATGTTTTTTAGGCAGGAAGCAGACTCACTCTTAATAGCCCCCACCCTCCTCAATAGCCCACAGCAGATGTCAGCACTTAAGAGATAAAGAGATAGCTAGGTCTATTCATAAGCAAATGCCCTCACCCAAGATCCAACAAAGGTAGGATTAGCCCTCAGCCATAATAGGAATTGCCCAAACCCCTCTTCATTACATCATCACCCAGCAAGATTCCAAGATTCCTGGGACTCAAAAGACAACCTACAAAGTTACCCCTGCATGGCCCCATGGGAGTCTGACAACCAATCAGAATACAAGCTCAAATTCAAAGCCCAACAGAGGGTATAAATCTATCTAGCTCTCTCACCCATGTGCTTTTTTTTTGCTTAGGACCTCAAAACCATGTGGTCCTGTCCACCATTAAACCATCTTTCCAAGCAGTCTCCATGTTTCCAGTGTCTTTCTTCCCACTTGGAACTGAACCCAGATGGACATTTCTTCCAACACAACCTAGGGCTAAGCGACAGAAATACTACTTTTTGGCAGTAGGGCTTACAAATTGCAGTAGTCTAGTATTAGTAATAGGTAATAGAAGTGGTAGTGTTGTAAGGAAAAACTTCCTTCGCTGGGTTCGAATTTTCTGGCTGGGAAGACGTCGGTGACGCGGCGGAAGGATTTTGAGAGAAACAAGCTGCGTGAAAGCCAGATCTTTTTTATTTTTTAGGAAGGCAATACAAGCAGCGGCAAGGACCAGCATTCCCGGGCTAGCAGAGCTTAAACTGTAAGTACATGTTTTTTATACCCTTTTTCCCTTTGAAGTTGATTTCTAGGTAGTCCTATGGCTTTTTGTATGGTTCTTTTGTGTTCGTGATTGATTTAATGGTTTTAATTTTAATCTCTTCTCTCTCTATACCAATGACTGCATCTCTAATGATCCATCTGTTAAACTACTGAAGTTCGCAGATGACACAACAGTGATCGGTCTCATTCGAGACAATGATGAATCCGCATACAGACGGGAGGTTGAACAACTAACCTTGTGGTGCGACCGGAACAACCTGGAACTGAATACACTCAAAACCGTAGAAATGGTGGTAGACTTTAGGAGAAACCCGCCCATACTTCCACCTCTTACAATACTAGACAACACAGTATCAGCAGTAGAGACCTTCAAATTTCTAGGTTCTACCATATCTCAAGATCTAAAAAGGACACCTAACATCAAAAACATCATCAAAAAAGCACAACAAAGAATGTTCTTTCTGCGCCAACTCAGCAAGCTCAAACTGCCCAAGGAGCTGCTGACACAGTTCTACAGAGGAATTATTGAGTCTGTCATCTGCACCTCTATAACTGTCTGGTTTGGTTCTGCAACCCAACAA
>QLTV01001536.1:86752-97083 GCA_003457575.1 Thermophis baileyi
TACCATGTTGCGGAGAAAAATAATTAGAGGTGACATGATCTTGTTTCCCTGCTCTCAATTCTCAATAATAAGACCGGAGTCCAGGAAAGAATAAAAGTAATATATTTGCATAACAAAAATAAGAACACCTAAGTCTGTGTCTACATGGTGAAGAACAAAGAGAACAAAAGAAAGATTAACACATGCGCAGTACAGGTATCACATGAGAACTTCATATCAGTATACAGTGTCATTTCAGAATAGGAGTCCTGCTGACAAATTAAAATGAACGTAGTGACAGATCTGTTGTTGAAAAGTTTCAAATTTTTCATCCATTTTTTCTATTTTTTCTTTAAGTTCTCCCGTATCATTTCTTACCTCTCCTATTTCTTGCCTCAGTTCCCCATGATTCCTTACCATGACCTCCTGCATTGATTGTAACATGGCTTGTAAGTCCTTGAATTAATTTGACCTTTCCCTTTGGACCATATCTTCTATGGATCTCTGGTTGGACGGGCTGGAGGAAGCCGACAATGTCTGAGCTACCCTCCTCCCCGACCCACTCTTCGTTAAGTTCGTGGTGCTAGTCATATTTAACAGTTTCTTCACAAAAATATTTTTAATCCAATATTCCCACCTCTTTCTCACACCAGTATCTCCCTCCACTGCACAGGTACAGTTTACACTATTTATAATAACCGTAAATGTTCAGCTTAACGTATTTTAAGGTTCTCTCAAGATTTTATGTTGTAACTATTTTCCTACCTATACTCAACTTGTTAACTTAGCAAAGAAGAAGAAAAAAGAAAAAGAGGTGGTAATCTTAATCTAAGCAACAGTGCACTAATAATAATAATAGGCAATCACAAGCACTAACAGCAATAATAATAGTCACAATAGTCACAATGTAATAGTAACAGTAACAATGCTGGCAGTGTTTCCGTTATCAATAGTAATACGAAGTATCAGTAGTTCCCAGCAAGCCAAATATCCATTAGAGTTTAGTTCAAAACTTTCCAAAGTTGCTTTCTATTTTTCCTATCCACCACGTATCTCTCTCTATAATTCCAATCACCGCTACAATTAATATCCACAATTTATCAGTCAGAGCTATAATTTGTCATCCCATCAAACGATAAATCCAATCTCTGATACCCAAAATTCTACAGGCGGGACTGGAGTCACAAAAAGCGGAACAATCTCTTCTCAGTCATTAATTAATCTTGCCAGTGTGTCTTCTCTTTGTCCAGTAGATGTCTCCCTTGTATCTTGTCTCAACTTTAAAAGTGCATTGTCATTGTCCAAAGGGAAAGGAGAAAACCATTTTGTCCCTACGTTTTATCCAAATCTCCCAGCACAAGCCAGATCTTCTTTCTTCCTTGCAATCCCACAAAGAAAAAACTCCAGTCCAGATCCCCTTTATCCGTTTATCTCTTCCAGGCTCTTCTATCTTTATAGGTCCTAAAAATACTCCACACTTCCCCTCGATGCTTCTATAATGAGGGGGGGTAGGTGATTTCCACCCCTCCTTCTGCCTGGAGCCCCTTCTTCTCTTATATCCGCTAGGGTCTCCACTCAGAATCACTCTCCCTTTTCTTTCACTCACTCTGCGAGAGTCGGAACTGATTTCCAGCCAGCTCCGGTTCACAGTTGTTCCACTAAGCCACTGCTTACATCAGCCAGCTGTCAGCTCTACGATTCGGCCATTACAAGCCGTCTTCTTCCCCGTCCAATCAATGAAGGTTTTCTCTGTCTCCCGACACAAACCGCCACCTGAATACGATTGACAGGACGTCCTTCTTCTTCTGCTGCCCCTCCAAGGCTGCTTCGGCTTCGAAAAGCCCCCCAAACAGCTGGAAATCGGGTGCGTTTCACGGAACGCCTGCTCACACACCCGCTCGAGCTCTGTTTCCCTTCCTTGATATCGTGGTTTAACTTCTTTTTTCCTGCATGTCCTGTTTCTTAATATATTTTTTGTACTTTGTAATGGTTCTGGTATTTTATTAATGCTTTCTTTTCTAATGTGCCTAGAGTTCTAATTACTTTGGTTTGGTTCTTTTCTTTGGGATATTTGTTTTATAGAAATTCTGAATGGTTTTCTATTCTAATGTGCCTAGAGCTTCAATTTCTTCAGCTTGGGATATTTGTAGGGTAAAGTTCGCATTTGGGTGCAGTTTATGTTTTCCCAGAGGCTTCTGGTCTGGCTTTGTTGGTAACATTGTTTAGTGGAGTTAGGGGTTTCTGGCCTTGCTTTTCTGTGGCAAAACTGTCTCATCGTAGTTCCCTTCCCACATTCCCTCATTTTTTTTCCTTCACTCTCTGTGATTTTCCTCACTGTCCCCACCGTCTAGGGTCATATCTGAGTATTACTAGCAAGTGCTAGTAACCTCTGCTCCCCCTCCCTCCGTGCAATCTTCGACCAAGACGTCAGCATCAAATCAACTCATATCTACTTGCAATCGCAAGTGACAAAAGAACTGCTTCACGGAAGCCCAGCAATGACCGCAAGTGGTCGTGGTCAATTTGGACCATCATTAGAGCTGCCTGTTTTCCTGGGATGCTTGGTTGAGAGGGGGCAGGACTACAAGTTTTTAGGCAACTGAGGCAAGGGGGAACGCAGTGACAGAGACAACACAGGAGGGCTCCTAGAACACAAACGGTGACAATGTTTGCAATGAGGATTTTAAGCCAATGGAAATCTGGTAACCATGAGAAGAGCCAGGAAAAATCTAGGGATGGTTGGTTATGGCCAATATTCTGGGCCAGCTCTTTCAGGTGACAGATATCCTTCTCCACAAGTTCAAAAAATTGATCCAGATCAAAGCAACATAAACCCCTAAATTCCTCGCAGCCACGAGTATGCCTTAATAATAGGTAATCTATTGCCGCTCTATTTTCCAGGGTGGCCTCTCTGACCTGTCTCAATTCTCTGTTGAGGGCATCCAGGGCATGGGAAGTCGAATTTAAACGTTTGGCTAGAGTACATGCCAGGCTATTCAAATTTCTGGAATTCCGTACTGCTAGCCCTGGCACTCCCACTACCGTAGTGACACAGCCAATGAAACGTATTCAGCTTTTGTGAGCAAGGAAACTTTGGAATCACAGTCTGAGTTTAAAGCATGAAAGGCCCTTTTGTGTTGTCTCTGTAAGGAGGGCATAAGAATTGTTAGTCTCCCTAGGGTGCAGGGGCCCCCTGTGGCGTTTGCAGGAAGATAAGAGAAAGCTTTTAGGCCACATAGGAAGAACCACCCTGGGGGAAGCCTCATGTAACTGTAGGAGAATGGGATGGTTTCTGTATGATTGCATTTGAGATCTGTGTTATTTAGGTGTCAGGTTCCAGAAAGCTGATGGAAGAAAAGAACGTGCACACGTAGGAATGCAATCAAAAGTCCTTTAATCCTTAGCCTCTGGCACGAACTAACAAACATTCAGGCAAATGAGGTTTTTGTCTGCAGCAATCACCCAGTGCTCCCGCCACCTATTTAAGCATAAACACGTCCCACCCCGCAACTCCACCCCACTCCCGACGTCATCCACACAAGCTATGATTTAACAGTCCTTCCTGCTTTGTGCGCATGCTAATCTAATCAGTTCTAAGCAAACTAAACAGCTGAGCTTCGGTGTCTCGTCAGCGGCCTGCTCCGGCATTGTTTCGGGCTCCGGCAGGACCGCAGTCCTCAGCGGGGCATCGGCGTGTCGGTAGCCGTCATCAAGCCTCGTAGCTCTGGGCTGGTATGAGACGGGGAGCTCCCGCCCACTCGCACTTCCCCCTGATCGAATGGCAGCTCGGAAAACCCGGAGCTGACATGCGGCCCTCCTACCACGATGGCGTCTAGGAGAGAAAAGGTAGGTAGTAAGGTAGTAAGGACATTCCATTATTTGATCGCAGTCGGTTTGCCGGGATGTTTCCGGTGAAACCGAGCGATAAGTTTATCGGCCTTGATATCGTGATAAGGGACCCACGAGGCTTCTGCCAATGGATACCCTTTCCAGAGAGCCAGGTATTGAACCCTTCCCCGATGTAGTCGGGAATCAATAATCTCTTCGACTTTGTAACGCAGCTAATCTAGCACAGTTAGAGGGCCGGGTGGTTGGTGAGCCGGGCCCCGTAACGGGGATGTATGGATAGGGCGTAGCAAACTAGAATGAAACACTGGGTGCGTTTTCCCTAATAGAGGAGGGTGTTGTGACCCAGCACAGCAAACCCCCAGAAACGACACACACACACACTTGTCCAAACTAAAGAAGGTTTTATCACTAATCAAGGCTTAGTGATCATTTAAGTTCAGAGTTTCTCCCAAAGTGCTTGTTACCACTCACATAACACTTTGGCCGGAATTTCAAATACAAAACAAAGCAAACAGATTATGAAGTCCTTAATTGCCTCACTTGCTGGAATTGGCCGAGCGCCCGGACTGGAGTTCGTCCAACTGATATCACCGACAAAGTAATCAGAAGCCAGGTAAAAGACATCTGTTGTTTCCAGCAAGATTGCCCTTTGCCTCTGCCTGCAGGTTTACCTGTGAGTAGACTTCCTTCTACAAAGCCACTCTTGCTGGCTAGCTGCCCTGCGTGCCCTAGCATCAATCAGAGGCTCCTCCTCTTCACTGGAGTCACTGAACTCCTGCTGGGGAGGTGCAGAAGGCCCTGATTGAGTATCGTCCTCTGGCCCTGCGTCCTCCTCGGTCTCGGACTCCGGTGCCGGAGCTACAGACTGCTCTTGCCACCCTATGGTCTGTTCTTGTTCTTCCGGATCCATGAGCAGCTGCACGGGATGGGGGCAAGCCACAACAGAGGGAGTTTCAACTGCACTGTAACAGGGTTAATTATCCTGATAATTGGAAACAGACCAATGAATTTTGGCGCTAACTTTCTACACGGCACCTTTAAATTCAGATATTTAGTAGACAGATAGACCTTCTGACCTACATAAAAGGGTTGTTGTGGTCTTCTCTTTTTATCAGCCTGTACTTTATATTTATATTGCTTTCTCGCCGTTTCTAGGGCCTCCTGGACATTGGCCCACACCTTCTCCAGCCGAGATATCCATTCTCGCATCTCCACCTTATCGGACTGTGGTTGGGGACACTCGGGAATCGGGACGAATTCAGTCCCCGTGGCAACGTGGAACGGGGTATATCCAGTGCTACTGTGGACAGCATTGTTGTAAGCCACTTCTGCAAACGTTAGTAGATCCGCCCAGTCATACTGTTGATACTTCACATAACACCGGATATACTGTTCTACCATCACATTCGTCCTTTCAACAGCACCGTTAGTAGAAGGGTGAAAGGCAGAGCTCAACCCTTGTGCCAATCCAATCCTACTTACAAAGTGCCGCCAAAATTTGGCTGTGAATTGCACCCCCCTGTCTGAGATAATCCGTCTCGGTACTCCATGGAGGCGGTATATATGTTTTAGGAACAGGTCTGCCAACTTCCGGGCAGATGGCAACCCAGGACAAGCTTGCTTGGAAAACAAGTCCACTACAGTCCATATCACTGTGCTACCCCGACTGTTGGGGAGGTCTACAATAAAGTCCATAGCAATGTCTTGCCATGGTCTTTCTGGGTTTGCTACGGATTGCAAAAGGCCGGGTGGTTTGCCTGGTTGTTTTTTCATTGTCATACATGTTACACAGCTTCGAACGTATGCCTCGATATCTTTCTTTAGTTGAGGCCACCAAAACTGACGGTTTACCAGATGTAAGGTTTTCAGAAACCCAAAGTGATCTGCCATCCGTACATCATGGCATCGCCATAACACTTCAGGTCGGAGAACCTCCGGAACATATATCTTATTTCCCTTCCAGGCCAACCCGTTTCTCAAGCTAAAACTTGTGACATTGGACTGGTACCATTGATCAGTTGCTAAAGCCTTTTTTTAGATCATCTGTTAAACCGGCTGCTATCCCCTTACTAGTATCTTTGGTTGCAGGCGCTACTGTACTTCCAGAGGGGGCCAAGTTTGTTCTGGGATCAGGGATAATTGCCTGTATTGTTTCGTCTTGTTTACTAGCGTATTGCGGTTTCCTCGAAAGAGCATCAGCTAGAAAATTTCGTCCACACGGTATATATCGAAGACGGAAATTAAACTGCCGGAAGTAGAGAGCCCATCTAACCTGTTTGGGCAATAACTTACGCGGGGTCTGTAGAGCCTCCAAATTTTTATGGTCCGTCCAGACCTCAAACGGCAACCCCCCCCCTCCAGTAGATGTCGCCAAGTCAGCAAAGCCCACCGAACCGCAAAGGCTTCTTTCTCCCAGATTGCCCATTTGCGTTCGGTGTCGTTTGACTTCCTGGAGGTGTATGCACACGGTTGTAACATCCCCCGCTCGTTTGTTTGCAACAAAACTGCAGCCACAGCCCCGTCACTGGCATCGGCCTGCACAACAAATGGCTTAGCAGGGTGGGGATGCTTTAACACCGGCTCCCTTGCAAACAAGGCCTTTAATTGCTCAAAGGCATGCTGACATGACATCGTCCACTGCAAGGGGAGGCCTGGACGTGGTTTCCCAGGCAGGTGTTTAGTGCACAATAGGTCTGTCAGGGGTAATGCTACCCGTGCGAACAACAGGATGAACTGGCGATAAAAATTCGCGAATCCTAAGAAACTCTGTAACTGTTTACGTGTCTTAGGAGCCTGCCAGTCCATCACCGCCTTCACTTTTTCGGGATCCATTTCCCCTTCGGGGAAATGCGATAGCCTAAATAATCCGAGGTGGCGCAGTGGTTAGAGTGCAGCACTGCAGGCTACTTCAGCTGACTGCAAGCTGCAGTTCGGCAGTTCAAATCTCACCGGCTCAAGGTTGACTCAGCCTTCCATCCTTCCGAGGTGGGTAAAATGAGGAGCCAGATTGTTGGGGGCAATATGCTAACTCTGTAAACCACTTAGAGAGGGCTGTAAAGCACTATGAAGCGGTATATAAGTCTAAGTGCTATTGCTATTGCTATCCAACTGTGTTTTGTGAAATTCACACTTTGATGTTTTGACATAGAGTTTGGCGTCTAGGAGTTTTCGAAGAACCTGGCAGACTAATGGAATGTGTTCCTCTAGGGTTTTAGTATATATTAGTATATCATCTAGGTACACGAGCACCCCCTTATATAAATGGTCTTGCAGCACCTCGTTTATGAGTTGCATAAAGACAGCGGGTGCTCCTTGTAGCCCGAATGGCATAACCTTAAACTGGTAACTCCCTAGAGGACAGTTGAAAGTGGTCTTCCATTCATTGCCAGGTTTAATCCGAACTCTGTAATACGCTTCCCTAAGATCCAGTTTCGTAAAGACCCTCCCCTCCGCCAAGCACGCCAACATGTCCTTCATTAGTGGGAGAGGATATAGGTGTTCAACACACACTGCGTTGATACCCCAAAAATCAACACAGAGGCGTAACCCACCGTCCTTCTTCTCCCTAAATAACACTGGAGTGGCTACCTTCGACCTGGCCGGCTGTATGAACCCCCGTTTCAGGTTCTTATCGATGTATTTGCACATTTATGCCATCTCCTGTGGAGTCATTGAATACATCTTCGGTTTCGGTAGAAGCGCTCCAGGCATGATCTCGATGGCACAATCGGTTGCACAGTGGGGAGGTAGGGTATCGCATTCCCTCTCACTAAACACTTCTCTGAGGTCATCATATACTGCTGGGAAACCCCCATCACCCTCCCCGTCTTTGCTACTCTTACACTGTTCATGTGGAGGCGGATCAGGCCCGAAAGCCAGCCGCAGATGCCTACAACCCCCACCCCATCAGATTGTATGGCCCCATTTATCCAGCCATACCAGCCCAAGAACTATGGCTTCTGTTATCCGTGGAACCACAACAAAACGGATTAGTTCTTGATGGGGTCCTATCTCTAAGGAAAGTTGTTCGGTGATATGCGTTGCTGGCTGGCCTCCAAGCACGGACCCATCCATCTGTTCAAAGCGGATGGGAGTAGCTAATTTCTTGAGACAGAGACCCAATTGGGTAGCCATAGTGGCACTCATAAGACACCTAGTGCATCCTGAGTCCACCAATGCCTTACACTCCTGTTCTACAGTTGCCGCCCTAATCTTTACCGGAATAAAGAAGGGTTGTACTGGATCACTTACCATGGGATCCTCTACCGCCTCATCATCGCTAGTACTGGCTTTTGGTGGCTGGCATCCTGAGAGGTTAAAATATTGTTCAGAGGCAGTGGTTGTAGCAATGTGCAGTGTGTACATTGTTTGGTCCTTTGTGTCAGAAGAGTAACCCCAGTCAAAGATGCTGGAGTAGGAGTCAGAGAGGTGAAAGTCCTTAAGCTTAGTGTAGTTAAAAATGGTATGTGGTCTAGATGCTACTCTCATTAAGCATGTGGTAAGAATGTCCTTGACTGATTTTTTCCCCTGCTAGGCAGAAATTGGTGGTGTTGAGTATCTCCTTTGCTAGATACTCCCAGATGTTTCCTTTCTCTGGGATGAGGTTTGGTTCCAGGAACACTGTTACATGTGTTACAGTTAATAATATACAGTATAAGTTACACAGTATGTTTACACTGAGTTTCCTGTTTCCCATGGTTGAACCCTCTCTACTCCCCCCCTTTTGTGTGTGTGTGTGTGTGTGTGTGTGTGAAAAACAAGACAACAAAGAAATATAGAGTTCAATTTTCCCAAAAAAAGGGGAGAGAAAAAGAGAAAAGAGGAAAAAGAGAAGGGGAGGGGGGGGGAAATCTAGAGTTCAATTTTCTTCCAAAACTTATAGTCCAGTTTCCTAGGATTCAATGTCTGTACACAGGGTTTCAGGGATCCAAGGTTCTATGGTATCAAAAAATGCTTCTAGCGTCCACTGGTCCATTTCTGGGTTTTTTCTGAGTTTGATAGGTGGGACTGTTTGTGCTGGTGTTGTGCTGTGGTCTATGACTGCTGGTTTAGCATGTGTCCAATGGATCTGTTAGGTCTCTGTCCATGTAGTTGGGTTGGCAATATATAAACCAACAATGTATGTATGTATGTATGTTTAAAACAAAATCACTGTATTGATTTGTGCTGTATTCTGATTGGTTGATTGTGTTGCAAATTGCCATAAGGGAGCTAGAGATCATAGCTTATTCTCTCTGACATGCTCTATTTGATATTCTAGTCTCTGTTGTATCTGAGCTGTGCTTATATTGTAATATCTTTGTTTACTGTGAATGACAAAGGCAACCGGTAAGAAGACTCTGTAATTGTAATTCTCTGGACTGTTATTCTAGCTAGTTACGGATTTAAACGTGTATGACCTGGACTGTTTATTGGACTGTGCTATTTCTTAAAGTAAATTTTAACTCAATTTAGTGTATCTGTGTGTGGCTGGATAGTTATTCATATCTACTATCGTAACGTTTCTATGTGCATATCCTTGTTACTCAAGGGTTACTCTGCACATACCCTAACACTGGTTATGGGCCCAGAGAGATATTATTATTATTATTTATTAAATTTGTATGCCACCCAACTCCCAAGGGACTCTTGAGAGTAGTGTGAATATACAGTTTCATATTCAGATAGCTAAATTTGTGGTGTATTGTTAAACTAACGAT
The DNA here is from genome assembly GCA_003457575.1 of Thermophis baileyi. Classification (NCBI taxonomy): domain Eukaryota; kingdom Metazoa; phylum Chordata; class Lepidosauria; order Squamata; family Dipsadidae; genus Thermophis; species Thermophis baileyi. The sequence continues at coordinate 96,280 of QLTV01001536.1, forward strand.
GGCACAAGAACAGTCAACCAGCATATCCCTGATAACCCAGCTGGATGGAACAAACTATGTTTCCTGGTCTATGAAGTGCAGCCTACTTCTGCGTACAGAAGGATTATGGACTGTAGTTAATAATCCACCGGATGTAACTGTTTGGGATCCCTTAAATGATGAAGATAAAAAGAAAATAGTTGGCTTTAACTGGGATAATGAAAAGGCTCTTAGTATAATTGGACTGACACTGAGTGATCAGCAGCTAGTCCATATTCGTGGTGAAGAGTCTGCTGCCAGGTGTTGGGACCTTTTAAAGAGGATTTATGTTCGAGATGGTGTGGGTGCACACATACACCTTACACGTAAACTGTTTAGAGCCCGTCTTCTTAAAGGTGGCGATATGTTAGCTCATTTGGAGTATATGAAAAGGACTTTACAAGAGCTACATGAAAAAGAGCTGATTTTCTCTGAGTTGCATCAAGTTTACATCATTCTTTCTTCTTTGGATGAATCTTATGATGATTATGTGTCTTCACTGGAAGTTTTAACCAGAGAAGAACTGACATTGACTGGCATAATTGGAAGACTGTTAGAAGAGTCTAGAAGAAGGAAAGATAGAAATCAACTGAGAGAAAGACAACCACAGGAAGAAAAACTATCTTCAACTGCATATATTGTTAGGAAATGTTTTTCTTGCGGGGCTAAGGGTCATATAGCTAAATTCTGTAAAAAGGGTAAGACACAGAATGCTAGTAATATTCAGAGAGCTTATAAAGATGTTAGTTTAGCCATATCAAGTACAACTACAACTGTAAACCATGG
>QLTV01001536.1:112740-122740 GCA_003457575.1 Thermophis baileyi
TTAAATGGTGGACAGGAGCACATGGCATGGGCTCCTGAACAGAAAAGGTGGATCACATGCTTCCAGATGTTGGGTGAAGAGAAAAGGGAGGAAAAGATGCTGAGTCTCTTGGTTTTATGACCTCTGTTGGCCCCCACCTCTTAGTTTCCTGTTCCTGTGTATGTAATGCACTCCGATTGGCTGTCAGACTCCCAGGGGCATGCTGGGGCAACTCTTGTGGGCTGTCCTGAGTCCCAGGCTTGGCTGATGTAATCTTCCCAGGTCCCATGTGGTGTAATGAAAGGGCTTTGGGCAATTCCTAATATGGCTCTGTCTGAAGGAGATCTTTGTTATGTAGAATAGACTGTTCCAGGCTATTAACAAGGGGGGGGGATGAGTGAGGTGGGCTATTCCTTGCTGGCACATTGACAAAGGTGGGGGGTACTAAGAGTGAGTCTTTTTCCTGCCTAAAAGCATGTTTCTCAGCCAGGGGTATTCTATATAATATTCTGCCTTTTTAAATATTTCCTATAATATTTCATTTTTCTAGGAGAGGGGTGGGTGCTAACTTCCTACAGTTGGAAATACTCATCTCACTGGGGAGAGAGGACGATGAATGAAAGTAATCACTGCCAGTGAGCAGGTGTAGGTAGGGGTCGCTGCAGAGTTGGAGCAAAGCAAGGTGTTAGGATTTTGGATTGTCCTGGGATTGAGGCAAAGTCCTCGTAATCATGGAGTAATCATGGAGACAGACGCATGTTAGCTAGCTTTGCATTTTACTGAAATCAAGATGAAAATTTGAATCCAACCCACTATGTGGGTTCATATGCTGCACTAAATCAAATCCAGAAAAGCCCATTTCTGGCTTCTGCGTATGCTCATTAGATACCTACAGTATGGAGCTCCTAGTAAGAATATTGATTGCATTCCTTCATCACGATGAGCCATGATTTGCTTAATAATGATTAGGGTAAACTACAGATGGCTGGATTCTCATCCCCTAACCCACAAGCTATCATTTACAAGCTACATGTAGGAATCGGCTTTATGACTTAGCATAATGAAGGAACCCAGCCCTAAGTTTTTTTTAAAGAAATGGGCATCTGTAGGGGAACCCATTTCATATATCTTGCAAGGAATATCAAAAGATTTCTGATCAGGAGTATTTCTAAATTTAAAGATTTTAGAAATAGCATCTGTATAATGACAATTCTTTCCTTTTGTGGTAGAATCTCAGATCATCATCATGCTGTAGAGCTAAAAATGTAGAAGTGATAAAGTACCACCACTTCCATACAGTTTCCTCATATTATACTCAACATGTCCCATAAACATGAATTGTTATTACACAGTTGTTATGTACGGATGGACGTGGTCAAAATTTACATAAACATTCCTGATTGGTTTAACTGGCGGTGGGAAAAATAAACCGCTGTCAGTGGCCGGCTTGCCTGCCGGAGCTCGTTAAATAGAGAGCTCCGGCAGCCTGCTGGCAGTTCGTATTGCCAGTGGCTAGGAAATAAAAGGTGCTGATTTACTCCCGCGTCCTGCCTCTTCTTCCCGCACCCCCTATCTAACACTGGCAACGAGGATGGGATTCTGAAGAAGGCCAAGGAGGGCAAAGGGACTGCTCAGCCACCTCGTGGCATCCGCTGCCATCTTTACAGCAAGGATCAACCCTGCTCCTGCCAACCTGAGGATGGCTACCCAAACCTCTCCCGCACCAGCGATATTCGACCCGAAATCAGAGGAATGGCACACATATATGAGCCGGTTCAGAATGTTCCTGGAAGCCAACAATTACCAGGATCTACCCGACAACCGCAAGAGAGCCCTCTTCCTCACGTACTGCGGCACAAAAATTTACAAGATGGCACAGACCCTTGTCACACCTACCAACATAGAAGCCATTTCCTGGGCAACCCTACAAAACACCCTAAAAGACCACTATGCACTGACTGCAACCCCCATGGTAAGCCGGAATGAAGTCTACCATCGGCACCAATGAGAAGGGGAAACGATCAATGATTTTGTGGCCAAGCTGAGGGAGATCGCAACGAAATGTGAATTCGTCAATCCCGAGGAGATGATGAGGGATCAAGTCATCTTGGGGATGCGAGACCTAACCCTCCAAAAGAAACTGCTGGTGAGACAAGGGGTGACTTTTAAGGATGCGGTTGAAGAAGCGAGAGCGGCTGAGTCCTCAGACAACTCCGCCGCCGATATCCGGAAGACCAGCGGAGTCCATCGTGCCCATCGAGAGCCTGATTGGATGACCGAGGTTCCCGAGTACGAGGGCAAATCTGAAGAGGAAGAAGCCGTGCACCGCGTCCATCTGGAAAGGCGGGTAAGCCCCAGGGACCGTGATTTTAGGCAACCTCGTTGTTCAGGTTGCCTGGGGACCCATGCCAGAGCGGCTTGCCGTTTTAAAGACGCCGTCTGCCGCTGGTGCCAGCGAAAAGGCCACATAGCCGAGGCCTGCAGAGCCACGCAGCCAACACCCTACCAACCCAAGCCACCCATGGGACCAGGGAGACAAGGGCAAGCCAGACCCGGATTCCAAGGGAACAAGCGCAGGGAAGAGCAATATCCAGACAGCCGGGGAATCTACCATACCACCGTGGGGCACTCAGATGCAGGCGACGGGGACAAATTCCACATAACGATCCCCATCGAAGGAACTCCCTGTCTGATGGAGATAGATACCAGGTCAGTCTTTACAATCATATCTTGGAACACGCTAAAACTCATCAAACCGACGGTATCAAAGGGACAGCTCAACCCGCAACCCATAAAGCTGAACGACTTCCAAGAGAACCCCATCCAAGTTTTGGGCCGAGCCGAAGTCCACATACAGTTCAAGGGTTTTTCAGGCAAACTTCCCCTAACCGTTGTCACCGGGAACCGGCCCACATTGCTGGGCGTCGAGTGGTTCAAGCCCTTGGGAATAAGCATTACCGGCATCCACCAAATTAAGAACGATGAACTAGACCAACTGCTGTTGCAATTTGAGGACGTGTTCGACGGGAGCCTAGGTAAATATACAGGCAAACCTATATCATTTAACCTAGATCCCCGTGTTACCCCAATAAGGCTCAAGCACCGGAGGGTTCCATTTGCTCTATGGCCCAAGGTTGATGAGCAATTGGATAAACCCATTGCCCAAGGAATCCTAGATCCAATTGATCATGCCACGTGGGAGACCCCAATAGTCACCCCAGTAAAGCCCGATGGGTCCATCCGCATCTGTGCAGATTATAAATGCACTATCAACAAAGCGTTGCAACAAAGTACATATCCGGTGCCTACTATGGGGGGAGAGAGTCATCGTACCCCAGGACTTGAGGAAGCAAGTCCTAGAAACATTACATGTGGGGCACCCAGGGATTGTGCACATGAAAGCTCTCACCAGAAGTTATATTTGGTGGCCCAACCTAGACCGGGACATTACGGAATGGGTGGCTACCTGCATGCCATGCCAGGAGACGTGGCCGGCTCCACCCTGCCCCCCCCCAGGAATGGGAGGTACCCAAGGGTCCCTGGTCCAGGATACATATAGACTTTGCTGGACCTATGGGGGGGGGACAAACTTTCCTGATAGTGGTGGACGCGTACTCGAAGTGGCTGGAAGTCATAACAATGTCCACGCTAACCACAGAGGCAACCATCAGGGCATTATGAAGAATATTCGCAACCCATGGCCTACCCGACGTCCTCATCTCGGACAATGGCCCCCAACTCACCACCAAGAATATGGAATCCTTCCTGGCTGAGCTGGGTATAAGGCATGCCCTGGTGGCACCGTTCAGCCCGGTGAGCAATGGACAAGTTGAATGGATGGTGAGGCTCACCAAGGAAGCACTCACCAGAATGGGACCGGGGAACTGGCAAGAAAAGATCGACCAGTTCCTGCTAGCACAACATATTACACCCAGCGCAGCCACAAACAGAAGTCCAGCCAAACTATTAATGGGACGGAAATTAAGGTCCCGATTGGATAGACTGCACCCGAGCTATCACCCCGAGACACCCTTGGACTCAACCAGACAAACCAGATCACTCGAAATAAATGATCTAGTGTTCGCCCATAATTATGCGGGATACCCAAAGTGGGTGAGAGCTAGGGTTGTGGCTGTCACTGGCCCCAAATCATATCAAGTAGATCTGGACGATGGCCGAGTGAGGCGGAGGCACATAGATCAACTCCGCAGGAGGTTAGGAGAGTCATGGCTGAGAGAACCGGATGAACTGCAGCCACAAACAGGCCCCGGACAGAACTGGGAACATCTCGGGTCTCCGCCCCGAAGAGCAGACAAACCAGCCGATCGAGAGGACGACACCGGAGAACCAGCCCTGACTACAAGGAACCAAGACAACTTGTTCTCAAGCCCGAGGGAGGAGTGCGGACACTTATCTGGAGACGCCGGAGTCCAGCGAAGTCATCCCGGAGCGGAGGACGGAGACACCGGGCCGGAGACCGCCACGCCTAGCAGAGAGTTCCAGGAGGTTCCACCGATAAATCCAGGAGAGGCAACAGGCATGACCGCACAGGCTGAAGTCCCAGGAACAACTGATTCGCGCAGGCCCAGTAGGACAGTTAGACGCCCCGCCTACCTGCATGACTACGTGACATTCATCAACTACCGATTGGACAATTCTCAATCCAGGAGGGGAGGGGTGTTACGTACGGACGGACGTGGTCAAAATTTACATAAACATTCCTGATTGGTTTAACTGGCAGCAGGAAAAATAAACCGCTGTCAGTGGCCGGCTTGCCTGCCGGAGCTCGTTAAATACAGAGCTCCGGCAGCCTGCCGGCAGTTCGTATTACCAGCGGCTAGGAAATAAAAGGTGCTGATTTACTCCCGCGTCCTGCCTCTTCTTCCCGCGCCCCCTATCTAACAACAGTTGTGTTTATTTTCTTGCCAATGGAACTGTCTCTTTTATTTAGCTGCTAGTGAAAGTCTTTAACCAAGAATATTTTTGTTCGCCTCAGCTTAGGACTTCATGAACTATTCATGTGTTCAAACAAAATTGTGCTGTAGTTTAACCCCCTTGCTAAGCCATAATATTGTTTGCTTGGCTTGAGGGTTATGTGAACCTGTTGTTAAGATGTGTATACTGTTGCCTGAAATATTATGTAAATCAAGACCCATGTGATATATTGAGTAGACTGTAGTTGAACAAACCATGGCTTAGCATATTGAAACTTGTGTATTCCAAGTTTCTTACATTTCTTCCTGTCTCCCAATATTTATGTTTACAGTGAAAGAGAATAATGAAACTTATGAACTAGCCTTACCTTCGGACGAGCCATGCCAAATGGAGTCCCAGACGCAAACTCAGCAACAGTTATACTATGGTCTGAGCACTCTGGAAAATTTTGATGGTAAGAAACAATGTCACCTTCCCCTTATAAGCAAGTACAGGTAATCCCTGGGTTACGAGCGTTTTCTTAGCGAACGTTCGAAGTTACGCGATCAGTGCCCCCTAGCGTTTCCAAACAAGGCCCGAAACTACGAATCTTGCAGCACCACGGCAGTTGTTCGCCCTTACGAACAACCACAGAGGCTCTCCAACATTCGTCCTGCACGTTGCCAGCCGAAATGGAGCTTCTGAGGGGCGGATTCGCCCCTCAGAAGCCACGTTCGGCCATCCAGAGGCCTCCCCCGGCCTGTTGCAGGCCGAAATGGCGCCTCCAGGGACCGGATCCGCCCCTTAGAAGCCCCATTCAGCCGTCCAGATGCCTCACCTGGCCCATTGCAGGCCAAAATGGAGCTTCCGAGGGGCCGGATCCGTCCCTCAGAAGCCCTGTTCAGCCATCCAGAGGCCTCGCCCGGCCTGTTGCAGGCCAAAATGGAGCCTCCGGGGGCCAGATCCGCCCCTCAGAAGCCCCGTTTGGCTGTCCAGAGGCCTGGCCCGGCCCGTTACAAGCTGAAATGGAGCCTCCGGGGGCCAGATCCGCCCCTAAGAAGCCCCGTTCAGCTGTCCAGAGGCCTCGCCTGGCACCTTGCCGGCCGAAATGGAGCTTCTGAGGGGCCGGATCTGCCCCTCAGAAGCCCCGTTCGGCCATCCAGATGCCTTGCCTGGCCCATTGCAGGCCAAAATGGAGCCTCTGGGGGCCAGATCCGCCCCTCAGAAGCTCTGTTCGGCTGTCCAGAGGCCTCACCCGACCAGTTGCAGGCCAAAATGAAGCCTCCGGGGGCCGGATCCACCCCTCAGAAGCCCCATTCGGCCGTCCAGAGGCCTTGCCTGGCCCATTGCAGGCTAAAATGGAGCCTCCGGGGGCCATATCTGGCCCCCGGAGGCTCCATTTCGGCCTGCAACAGAGCATCAGTGGGGCGCACAAGGCTGGAGAAGAGACTGCTTGCTAGATCTTCACAAGGTAAGTGACCCGGCACCACAGGTTGGTGGGGGAAGCAATTTGGGGAGCATGAGGTATTTCAGTGGGTCGGGGAGGCCTTGGGTGGTCTTAGGCAGGTGGCCTGTTCCATCAGTAGGCCCCCCATGACCTTCCCCACCGTGAAATACCTCATGTGCACTTAACAAGCCTCGCATTCGATTAGTGAATGCGTCGGTGAAAGGAAGGAGTGATCTCGTTCAAGGTACAAGATTCACTCCCACATATCCTCGGGTTACGAATGGAATGGGCAGGCTCCATTTCATTCGTAACTCAAGGACTACCTGTGAACATCTTTTAACTGTGTCCTGGACCACATAGGCAGAGGACCTCAACATAATCCATTTCAGCCACTGGGAACTGGAAAGTGCTCTTCTGTTTCCTCCCTGATTATGGCAAGTCTGGAAAATTGCTAAGAAAATGACACCATCACCATCATGGAAACTGCAGTAGAAAAGGGTACTGGGGTATCTTGGGACCAAGGCTGTGTAGCACGGAGGATTCTGTCTCCAGAAAGTGCTGTGGGGGCGAGTGAAGGCACAAAGGTAGCACTTATTTAGAATGCAATAAGAAGTGGTGTTTTTTTCTGAGACTGAACCCAAGCACAGATAGTAACAACGTCCTGTTTAGTGACCATACAAAGTTGTTATGATGCTGAAAAAATAACTTTGGGACTGGTCCTCGCACTTATGACTGTTGTAGTGTCCTCATAGTCGTGTGGTTGAAATTCATACGCTTTGCAACTGCCGGCCTTTTATGACCATTGCGGCATCCTGCGGTCATGTGATTGCCATTTGCGCATTTCATAGTCAGCTTCCAACAAGCAGAGTCAATGGAGAAGCTGGTAGTAAAATCACAAATTGTGATCACGTGATATCTTGTTTAACGATCTGCGATGACTTGCTTAATGGCCTTAGCAAAAATGAGATTGTAAATCTGTCGTGGTCATGTAATGCCTTGCTTAATGACTGCATTGCTTAGCGATGGTTGTTAACCAAAGGCTAGTTGTTAAGTTGTTGTTAACCAAGGACTAGGTAATGCATAGCCCTAATAGATTTCTATAAACCTAGGGAATGGGGAGGGAGTGTTGTTCTACATAATCCTTGCAGCCGCTAGAGACACTAGTTTCCTAGCAGAGCATGTGTTTTCTAGGTAGAAATTTGCACAACAGAGTAAGCTGCAATGTGGTTGGCTATTTTGTGATTCAGTGTATTAGGCAAACACTGCTCTTATCTGGTATTTTACAAAGAGGTTTTTCACCAGGAACGGTGAAAAGTAGCTTTGAATCATTATCCTCAATAGTAAATGAACAAGTAGCATGTTTTTGACTCATATGTTTAATTGAGGTCTCTCTATCTAGTTTTAGGACATGTGTGGAGAACAGACCACATTTTTGCTCACATTTATGTGGAAATATTGAACATTCAACAGGGTTCAGAAACTTTAAGGACCCCCGTACTGTACTATATACCCAAACAAATCAGCCACATCATGGCTAAACCTGGTGGCCTGATTCACAGTGCATTCTAAGAGAATGATTGGATATCCCCACAATACGCTGAACTAGGAACTACCAAACTGTTTCTGCCTAACCTAGAGCTTTGCACAAACCCAGTTCAGCATGTTGTATGAATGGAGCCCCGTGTTATGCCTCTTGTTGTGTCTTGGATGTTTCAGAGAGGCCAGCTCCTTCATTGACTCTGGTGACCAATATGAAGACCCAGTTACATATGGCACTGGAAAGGAACTCTTGGCTGCAGAAGAGAATTGAGGATCTGGAAGAAGAACGAGATTTCTTGCGCTGCCAGCTAGACAAATTCATCTCTTCAGCCCGCCTGGATGCTGGTAAATGTTCTGGAGGCTAGTGGAGTGGTTTCGCTAGATTACTGGAAGACTTTATTGGAAAGAATAATAATCTAGAAATAAAGTGAGGGGTGGAGAATGGTGCCAAGACACTTTGGCTCTTAAGAGAAAAGGGGGAACAATTTAGGATAGGGATTGACCATTGAAGTAGACATGAGACTGGCTGGGGAATTCTAGACGTTGAGGTCCACACATCTTCAAGCCAAGGTTGAAAAACACTGCTCTAGATAATGGGGACCATGTGCATTGTAGTCCAATCAGAAGCCATTCTGATTGGAGTTGATAGACGTTGAATTTAGCTGCACATGAAGAACCATAGGCTGATTATCCCTATTAAAATAAAAGTGTGATATGTGGTATCACACTTTTGTGATTTGGAGGAAATTGAGCCGGGTAACCCAGGTGAGTGCTCTTGAGTTTCCCATCTCCCTGGCCAGGTGTGATTCACTTAGCCTTTCTCTCTTCCAACCTAGATGATCACTGCTGCAACAAACAACTGCCCCCAAGATCTGAAGTATTGGAGAGCCGAAATGGGGACGTGACAGACAATGACAGCATGGGCTCCTGGATGGCCACCAGCCCTGAAGAAGGAGGTTCTGTGGAACACAAGAAACTCAAAGCAGGGTTGAACTGGCGACACTTTGCCAAGCCTAAAATCCGGGAGAGGCAGAGAGGTAAGTACTGAGGCTTCAAAGGTTTGGCATCAAAAGTTATAGCATTGTCTCTCAACCTTATCAATTTTAAGATGCATGTATGTGAACTCACAGAATCCCCCAGCCAGCATACAAAGACTGAGCAACACTGAGTTATAGTATTGCCGTTAATGTTATTCTACTGTACAGATAGTGCTCGACTTACGACCATTCAGACATCGTTTGAAGTGACGACATACAACCGGTCCTCATACTTATAACCATCATAGCATGTAGCATCCACATTGTCACGTGATCAAAATTCAGGCACTTGGCAACTGGCATGTATTTACAACAGTTGCAGTGACCTGGGGACATGTCACCACCATTTGCAACCTTCCCAGCCAGCTTCTGAGAAGCAAAGTCAATGGGGGAAGTTGGATTCGCTTAACAACTGTGTGATTCACTTAACCAGTGATTCGCTTAGCAACCATGGCAAAAAAGGTAATAAAATCAGGTGTGACACACTTAACAATCACCTTTCTTAACAACAGAAACTCTGGTCCCAATTGTGGTTGTAACTTGAGGATTACCCGTATAATAAAATAATAATTTGCAAGCTATGTAGCATTTCCAATTTGATCTCAAAAAACTACTTGGAACTAGAAGGGCAAGAAAACTCTTTCATTTGCCCATTTGGGCTGGATTTTTAAAATTTTTTTAATGTATTTGTTTTAGTATATCCTACAATCAAAATAAATGGATTATTTTCTCCACTGCTAACCCCTTAGCATTCTCCCTGTACAATCTATTTTTAAAAAGAGGATATTTAACCAGTCTCACTAAATAAAATTACTTTCATTTTCAGTTCCATCAAAAGTGGGTCTTTTTCCTAATAGAAAGTTAATTCCTTAACAGTTTTCACTCATTATTCTCTTGTTATTTATTTAAGTAAGAAGTAAATGGTCGAAAGAGCATCCAGAGTTTGTATAAAGGCAGTAGAAGATAAAATAGTTATCGCCATCACAATCTAAAAAAATCTAGCACAAAAGGGATAGGAAGAGGGAAGAAGAAAAATAAAAAAAATTGAAATTAGGTTTAAATGTACTGTATAATCGTATTTGCA
>QLTV01001536.1:154807-170255 GCA_003457575.1 Thermophis baileyi
AGAGAGAAATAAGATGTTTCAATATCAATATCCGTGAATACTGAATAAGTCCACAAATACTCAGTTCGTATTTAGTCTATCCTGATTTCCACCGATTCTTTGTTCAGATATTCTCCTTTCACTCTGTCTGCAATTGGGTCTCGGTCCACCATTAAACTGCACAGTCATCCACCTTTAGCAGTCTTTGACCTGATCTCCGATCCTCTGCGTGTTACATTCAGCCAGTTCTCAAATAGATGAGAAGGTACTCTTTCCAATCCTCCACAAGGACTTTATTCTGCTCTCCTCGTTTTGGGCTTTCACAAGTAAATCCCCTCTATCTCCAACCTCCGCCGTCTCGATATTGCTGTATTTTCCAGCTCATTCTTCTTTTTGCCGCCAAGTTCCTTATTGAGCCTCCTTTTGTCCTTGCAGTTGGATCTCCTTATTACCGATTGTCATCAATATTATGGGAGTCCTCTTCCACTGATCAGATGTAGTCTGCTATGGTAATTGCTTCCTTGTCCTATGTGGCTTGCCGTGGCTTCGGGCCCGCCATGTCACAGAGACAAAGACGGACGCTTTCGCTTTCGGATAGAGAGGGTGCCCTTCGCGTTCCTTATTGAGCCTCCTTTTGTCCTTGCAGTTGGATCTCCTTATTACCGATTGTCATCAATATTATGGGAGTCCTCTTCCACTGATCAGATGTAGTCTGCTTTGGTAATTGCTTCCTTGTCCTATGTGGCTTGCCGTGGCTTCGGGCCCGCCATGTCACAGAGACAAAGACGGACGCTTTCGCTTTCGGATAGAGAGGGTGCCCTTCGCCCAGCGGGCGAACACCTTCACCCCGCTGCCGCCCGGGATGTCCCTCTTTCTCCACCAAGTCCTCCAGACCTTTTGTGCCTCGAAGGGTCTCCGAAGACGAAAGAAAAGCAGCTTCAAAAGACGGAGATCGCCCTTCTACAGCTGCAACGCCCCGTGTCACCACCGGAAGTCTCCGTGATTGAAACAGCTTTATTCATTTTAAAACCCTGGAATCTTATTATTACAAATAGCACTTAGACTTATATACCGCTTCACAGTGCTTTTACAGCCCTCTCTAAGCAGTTTACAGAGTCAGCATATTGCCCCCAACAATTTGGGTCCCCATTTTACCCACCTTGGAAGGATGGAAGGCTGAGTCAACCTTGAGCCTGAGATCTGCCAAATTGCAGGCAGCCGGCAGTCAGCAGAAGTAGCCTGCAGTACTGCATTCTAACCACTGCGCCACCACGGTTTGATTATTGATAAACACACTTCTTTTTACTGATTAATATCTGGCATCCAATATCCTTAGTGATGAATACACATGACCTAGGTATTTGTGCCTGGGCACTTTTTAAACCCAGTTAGAAATGTCATATGCCACAATAATAAATGAATAAAGTTCTTTCTGGAACTTTTTTTCTTAGGCTGCTTATTTGTCTACCTTGGTTGCACCTCTGCTCATGGATGCAAGATTGACAAAGTTATTAAATTAATAATTGTTATTAAATCTCTCTGAATGTTTTTCTGGGGTTGCTTTAAACAAACCCATTTCGTTTGTTTTTCAGATCTCCTCTAAGCCTGTCAGGTCCTCTAAGGTGAGCATTGCCAGTTCTTCCTTGTGCTTGCAGGGGCAACAAAAAGCCATAGGAGGATTCACTAAAAAAAACCACCCTAAAATTAAGGGAAACAATGCAGGAATCAGAATTCATTGCAGGGGTTGTTGCATTAAAAATATTGGCCCTGGATATTATGGAATATCCCAACTGGAATAAGCATAGACTTAAGTAGGAATTCATTTTAATTTTAAGACTAGAGGAAATTAAATGTTTTTTTCTTTCTTCCTACTAACCTTTTACTCTTGCTCCCTACTACAGCCGTTCTCCTCGGCATGAGAAGAAGAAGAAAATCCGCAAGTATTGGGATGTCCCTCCTCCAGGTTTTGAGCACATTACACCCATGCAGTATAAAGCCATGCAGGGTAGGCTCCTCTTTGCTTAAGTCACCTTGATTCGCTCAGTTTTACAACAGGGATAGGCAACTTGCATAATTTAAAAAATCTTCTAAAGCAAGCAGTTTTGATCTCTCTCTGGTAACAGATTTTTGTCCCTTCCATGGCAGTTTGAACTATGGGCAGGTCAGTAATAGAGAGCATAAGTGGCCCTACTCACCAGTTGGTTCATTGCACATCCACCTTGAGTGGCCTCCCCTAGTATCTCATCTATGTCTCACCAAAACATGTCTCACCAGTCTCTCTAAGGCTTGCTGTTGAGTTAACATCCATGAATTTGACTATCAATATATTTTAATTTTCATTGGTGGGTACAGATTTTCCATCTCACGTTCTTTTTGCCAGTCTTTGGATTTTTGTGTCTTCAGTTACAATAATTATAGTTGTGGCCCTTCCATCATACTACAAACCACACATAAAAATACCATAATGAGAGTTTAAAATGGGGGTAATAATTTATTACATTGATAAGCTGCCTGGCTATCAGCAACTCTGGACGGTTTGTAAATTGTTAGATTTAAAAACTAGAAATACCGAAACAATATAAAACAAGAACAGAGATGGCAGGCAAAATAAACCTGGATGGGAACAAGGTAAAAGGAAAAGGACATCAGTTGTCCTTGCCTGGGTGAACAATCATGTCTAATCATTTCTGAAATGTGCCTATGTGCCACAATCGCACAAGAATGCATAGGAGCTAAAATTGTATGTCAAACTGTAAACCCTATTAAATGTCAATTGAAAACATATCTGCTACTTCCTACAAGTCATAGCCACAAAATTGTTCATCTGTGATTTAAGAATAAGCACATTTTAACTGCTACTTCTGGATTTTATTAACCACAGAGCTTAATCTAAAGGTTGTTCTGTGGTTTATGTGACAGAACATCTAGGTTTTACTAATCATAGACCAAATCCATATTTATTTTTGGCTGGTGTTTTTTCAGCAGCAGAGCTGTATAATGTTATTAATCTTAAACCACAGGCTGGCAGTTCTGTGGCTGTGCTGCTTAGAAGGGAGAGGCAGTGAGCATGAGTGAACTAGTTTGATATAATGGTTAAGGTGCTGGCCTGGAAACCAAGAAACTCTTGAGTTCTAGTCCCACCTTAGGCATGAAAGCTGGCTGGGTGATTTTGAGTCATTCACTCTCAACCCAACCCACCTCGCAGGGTTGTTGGGAAAATAGGAGGAAGGAGTATTAAGTATGTTGGCTGCCTTCAGTTTCTTATAAAGTAATAAAGGTGGCATAAAAATCTACTAAATAAATACATGAACACATGATTTTAAAGGCAGAAATGGTACTGAAAAGGCTCAGCCTAGGAGTTCCCCAATTTGACCTTATAACAGCTGTATAACATCCATGTTGTGGTCAGAATGTTCTATTTCAACTTGGGAATATTTTTCCTATATCTGATGCATTTTGGGCTGATGGTTTACTGTGCATAATGGAAAAAGATAGCTCTGGTCTTTGCTGGTGAATAGCTACCGTGTTTCCCCGAAAATAAGACATGTCCCCATATTAAGCCCAATCAGGCTTTGCAGAGCATGCGCTGAAATAAGCCCCCCCCAAAATAAGCCCCCCCAACTAAACGCATGTGCAGCCTGTCCCCGCCATTTCCACTGGTTGCTTTACACGAGGTGAGGCCGAAGGGGGGGCCATGCCACACGCCCTTACCGTACCTATCAGTAGGGCTGATGGCCGCGCAAAAAGAGCGGCAGGCGAGCAACGCGCCTCGCGCCCCACTCCTTGCCGCGCAAAAATGCGAGGCAGGTCAGTGACGCGCCTCGCGCCCCACTCCTTGCTGCGCCAAAATGAGCGACAGGCCAGCGACTCGCCTCGCGATCCACGGCAAGGAGTGGGTCGCAAGGCGCGTCGCTGGCCTGCCGCTCATTTTGCAGCAGCAAGGAGTGGATCACGAGGCGCGTCGCTGGCCTGCCTCTCATTTCGCGCCCCACTCCTTGCAGCGGCAAAATGAGAGGCAGGTCAGCGACGCGCCTCGTGCCCTACTCTGCTGCTGCAAAATGAGCAGCAGGCCAGCGATGCGCCTCGCGATCCACTCCTTGCCGTGGATCGCGAGGCGTGTCGCTGGCCTGCCTCTCATTTTGCCACGGCAACACGTCCCATCCCGACCCAATGGCAACAGCAGCCTGGCTGCTTCCCCGCCGTCTCTTTATCGAGAGGGGTGGCAGGTGGGGCGGGGAAGAAGCGAGACGCGTGTCCTACAGTACCTGAGACTTGCAGCTCTGTCGCGTTCCTCGCCGTTGTGTCCAGGGAAGCACGTTGTAAAAAAAACCTCGCGAGAAGTTTTTCTGTACTGTGCAAGGTGTTTCCCTGCACAGACCGGCCGAGAGACGCCACGGAGCTGCCAGACTCCAGTAAGATGCGCTTCTCGCGGCCCGCCCCGCCCCATCCCCTGTCTCTCAGCCGGTCTGTGCAGGGAAACACCTTGCACAGTACAGACAAACTTCTCGCGAGTGTGAGAAGTTGTTAATTGCTCGCACTCGGGAGAAGTTTTTCTGTACTGTGCAAGGTGTTTCCCTGCACAGACCGGCCGAGAGAGGCCACGGAGCTGCCAGACTCTGGTAAGATGTGCTTCTCGCAGCCCGGCCCCCCCATCCTCCCCATCCCCCCCGATAATAAGGCCACGGCCATATTTCAGGGGTCAAAAGAAAATAAGACCCTGTCTTATTTTTGGGGAAACACAGTAGTTATTTTTTACTGACAAAATAAAATTAACACTTCTATGTGTTTTGAAAAGTATTTGGATTGCTAGTTCTCTTCATCATCATTCCATATACGTTTTAATAACACCTTAATTCTCACTGTTGCCACAGATTGTTTAGGGCTCTTCAAAATGTTCTGACTCCAGAATAAGCTATTCTGAATGTTTTGGAAGTGCTCTATCTTCAAAACAGACCTATTTTAAGCCACTTCTGTAACACACAAAATGGGGCTGTTTGGGGTTGGCATATTTGATAATGGAACATTTTGCACATCCTTAATCCTGTGTATTTATATCATCAAGACTTATAATGTTTTTATCAGGAGAATCAGAGCTGGTAACTTTCATTATACTTTTTTTTTTCATTTCTAGCTGCGGGACAAATTCCAGCTACAGCCCTACTACCAACCATGACTCCAGATGGGCTGGCAGTAACACCTACACCTGTGCCTGTAGTCGGCAGCCAAATGACGCGACAAGCTCGACGTCTCTATGTTGGCAATATCCCTTTTGGAATCACTGAGGTACTTGTTAGCTTACTCTGTTATCTCTGCTCAGTCTTGAAACTTTTGGCTGCAACAAGTGCTCAATTTCAGTGACGGTGACGCCACCAGAAAAAGCAGCCTGGTTTAGTATTTGTTTCTTCTTTTTTTATTTTTAAAGAGATGGGGGTAAGAATGCAAATGGGAGTGCCTCACTACCCAGAGGAATTCCACCACTTCCAGTTTTATTTTGCCATTTTTTGGATCAAAAATTACATATTTGACATTTTGCCATTGAATTTGAGGGGTTGCAAAGGGAATACTGGAAGTTTAAGTTGGGAGAGCCAACTGAACCTTGTTAAATGCAGCCATGCTCAAACTGTCATTATGACTTGGCATTTAATGACTCATATTAGATAGATACAAACTTTTGGAGTACTTTCTGTGGTGTTTTTCATAGATGAATCGCATGAAATGAATTTTTGCTTTCTCTGAAGTGGTACCCTCCAGATATACTGATGGGAACTGTAGCCAGACTGAAAGGATATTCTAAATATTCCTTCCTATCAGATCATGTCTTCTCCCCACACATTTTAGTGTTTGTCTTTAAAAAGAAAAATGCTTGATTTGGGGTTACTGCTATCCACATTTTTGAGGTTAGGTGCAGTAGAGACATATCCATCCTTAGTGCTAGGGCCAAAATTGGTTAAATGATGGCTTGAAGCTGTGCTGAGCATGCAGAAAAAGCAGCTCAACTTTTTTCTCTATGTGATACTGATAAGAGGATGCTGTTTTCAAAGGACATTTCTTGCTTTTCATTAATTATGAGCCAAAGTGACTACATTGAGTCAGTGAGTTGCTCAGTTTAATATAGTATCTCTTCTCGGGACATCTTCTAAATTTGTCTTGTACAGTTGATATTTACATTCAAGCGGACCCTGCACTTGCGGGAATACGCTAGGAAGAAGAAGAGTTGATATTTACATTTGATCAACATTGTTGGTTTGAAGCAGTGAATTCTGATTTAGACATTCAGATATGGGAATGGGACATTATTTCATCTCATTAAATTTGTTATGGCTGCTAGTCCACTAGACCCTGGGCAGTATTATATTTTATTTGCAGTCCTGACTGTAGCTCAGGGTTCTTATATCTAGTAGAGGGAGATGTATTAAAACCTAAATGACCAGAGAAATAAATATGGTTGCTTGTTATTTAATTATCCCTACCAAAAAGAAAAGAAAAAAGACCAAAGAGTTTTCCATTTCTCTTTAAGTGAATAGTGTATGGGACTGCAATCCTCATAGCTTCACAGTTTGCTACCATCATAGCAGGCAAGTAGGAAATGTTGTTTTGTAACCTATTTGTGGTCCAGGTTGCCATTCCAGCTTGTATCATACATCTACTCTTTGCATCTCTTTCCATGATTCCAATAGGAAGCAATGATGGATTTCTTCAATGCCCAGATGCGCCTTGGTGGTCTTACTCAGGCTCCCGGTAATCCTGTCTTGGCTGTGCAAATTAACCAGGATAAGAACTTCGCTTTTCTGGAGGTGAGTTTATAGTGACTCAGGACAGGTTTAAAACACCACTGATTTACTCACATGATTATGATTCTGGGGAAATCAAAGGAAATGCATAAAATTGTTTCATGTAGACTTATTGAATGTTCAAAATATAACATAGTTCATGTTTGTGAGTTCTAAAGCTTGGCTATGTATGTGGGTCTATAAGAGCTCTTTCTGTATGTTTTGCCGTGATCTTAGGCCACAACTGTGGAGGTTGATGGTGTAAGGTTAATCCAGCCTGCTGCAAGTTAATACATTTAATTCAAAGGCTAACTTCAGTTTTTAGAAAAGATTTCCATAGAGTAATGTGATAGCAGGAGAGGAAACATTTACAATAGTAATTTATGCAAATGCTGAAAAACCAGATGGAAAGATAGCCATTCTTTTCCAATATATGAAATAGAAAAGCCAGGAGACAGTGGGATTGACCTTTATTGGATGCAGGACATTTTAGAAATAGTAGTGCCTTGCTTATTTGTTCAGTTGACAAATTCTTTCAATAGCATTGTTTTCTAGAATTTGGGACTAATTAGAGCACTCCAGTTGTGCTGCAAACTTGTTTCATTATTTAATTATTCTAATTAAAGGCATCTCTTGCTGATGCTACCCTTTGCTGAATGTCTGCATTTAATTGAATAGTAAAACATGGAATTTGTACAAACAGGAAGAAAGCTAATATGAAATAGATTGTATGTCATGCATTAATGGACAGGAGATAGAAGTAAAAAGTGGAATGGATGGCTTGTAGAAACAAACTCAGCACTCCTGCCCTTCCGAAAAATAAATAATTTTGTGGACCTTAAAGGTGAAGAAGTTGAATTGTTTGGAACCTTAATCTTGATAAACATGAATATGCATTTAAATATGAGTTATCGGCCCCAAGAGTATTGTGAAAAATTTGCAATCTTCTAAAATGTTTGTTAGAATAAAAATGCTAGATATGAGGTAGTGGTTATGTGAGGCTTAGATTTCATCTGACTGAGTTTCTTGAGCTTCTTTGACTTCTAACTTCATATTTTTTTGTATTTTATCTACTCTAAATGCTTTGTGGATAAATGCATAAATCCCCACTTCAGCTCAGGGCATGTCTCCTTAGGTGTACAAAATAATAGCTTCCTTGTTCTAAGTATTCTACAATCTGGAAGATTATTGGTAAGAATTTCATTCCTTGTAAATTTTGCAAGACTTGTACATTGAACTGTAAAGAGTCTTTCATAATCGGGCACTGATCATCTAACCTCATATAAGTCTAGAATTTAATTAGAGATGCCTATTTTGCTTCTTGGTCCTGAGTAGTAGCCATACATTCTATAAGAGACAATGACACTGATTTTGCCAACTTCTCTCCCCCCCCCCCCTTTTCTCTGTTCCAGTTCCGTTCTGTGGATGAAACTACACAGGCCATGGCTTTTGATGGGATCATTTTTCAGGGACAGTCACTGAAGATCAGACGCCCTCATGATTATCAACCACTTCCTGGCATGTCTGAAAACCCATCAGTTTATGTGCCAGGTGGGTTTATCAAACTTCTGGTGAATAAAAAAGTGATGATTATATAATATACAAGGAGGGGAAAATTTAGCAATGTTGTATGCAGTGTATGGATAATTTCATATATTTTCCTGCCATGTCGACCCGCTTCCTTCTTATAGGTGTCGTTTCCACAGTGGTCCCAGATTCTGCTCATAAACTGTTCATTGGGGGTCTGCCAAACTATCTTAATGATGATCAGGTCAGTCTGGGAATATGACACAATTCAGGATAACGTGGGCAAGCGTTTCATTCTCCATTCTCCTTAATTTTTAACCAGCTGGGACATGTTTCATACTCAGTGTAATTCTTTGTTAATGCCAGTTTAAGCCAGTTAATAGCCAGTTTGATCTAGCATTTTATGGGAAATCCTTCTGAAGTATTTACTAATTTTAATAACCTCCTTATAAAAGCCAGATAAGTCTTTAAAGACTAGTTTAATTCTTCACGATACCATGCTACTATGAAGATTTGGCTAGTATTTGGTATGATGGCAATCGTTGACATTGTTTCTTCCTTCTCCATCAGGTCAAGGAGTTGCTCACTTCCTTTGGGCCCCTGAAGGCTTTCAACCTGGTGAAGGACAGTGCCACTGGCCTGTCGAAAGGTTATGCCTTCTGTGAATATGTGGACATCAATGTCACAGATCAGGTAGGGCCAGCCTCCCTTGTTCATCCTCCTTTTATTTTTGCTCTGCAGCGGCCCGCCGATCTTCCCATGGGATGAGGGGGGTTCTTTGTCCTTTGAGCAGGTGGGGTGTTTTTTTCTCTCCTCCTCCCCTCTAGGGGGTGCCAGCTTTTCTCTCCTTTACAGCACAGCTGCTGACTTAGCGGCAGACACCATCGAGTTAGTGTTCTGATCACTTCTGCTTTTTGTTCCCCCCAAAAAAACAACAACTCTCCCCGAATGTTAGTCGGAGAAGGCTTCGGCCTTTTTGCGAAGACCCTGGCCGCCATGCCCGACCAAGAGCCGGTAAGAAGCCCTCCCCTCATCAGTCAGGGAAGAGCCGGGTCCGTAGTGCATTTCACCCATTTCCCTACCCCCAGTAAATTCTCTGTTCTGTACCCCTAATAACTATGTTTCCTTTCTCCCGCTGTGCTTTGTGTTACAGCGGGGGTGGGGGAGGAACAGGCCCATAACCAGCAGACATGCTTGCTAACTCCAGTGGGAGTTGTAAAATGCAAGTATTGACATTTATAGTTTAACAATAACACAAAGGAAAAGCACCCCAGATTCCCTTTGCCCCGTTGGAGAGGGGGGATCTGTGGTGGAGAGGAAACACCCCACAATTCCCAATAAGGTTCAGAGCGTGTCGGTGGTAACTTTGCATGCAGAGCATAAGCCTTTCGGATTGATCTCCATCAGGGTTATGCATGTGTTTCTTTGTAATTGAGTGCCATTGTTACCGGTAGTATGTATGGATACATGGTTTTTTTTATATATTCTCCCCCACACCTGCTTCCTGTCCCATACAGTTTTTCTTCCCACATGCTACTTGGGAAGTGTGTGTTTTCCCATGCTCTCCCTTCCCCTCCTTTGGTCTCTCTGCATCAAGGAGACAGCTATGAGTTTTTAGCAAAAGCTAAACTTTTGGATGAGATCCAAAATCAGATTATAAATCTGAGAGGAATGGATATTTACCTCTCTAACTTCCTAGGCCACCAACCTCCAAAATGGTTTCATAGATTAAGATGACAACAATATTACAAAAAGAGTAACAGTAGCCCCAAGAAAGCATACAAAAGACATTTTCTGTGTTATTCCCAGGCCAAAGGGGCCTGTCGAACACCCTAACCTGGGAAAAGAGCCAAGGTTTTAGAGTTCACTTGAAGGTGGGTCAGGTGAAAGCTGTATGAATCTTTGGGGGGATCCTGTTCTAAAGGGTAGGTTCAGTAACTGAAAGTTCATTTCCTAGAAGATAACATTGCTTGATCAGTGGAACCCAAAGCAAGCCAAATCTGATTATAGAGAACAAGTAGACACTATAAGAGATGGATGGCCCCTCGGATACAACCTATGCCATGTGGGGCTTTATGGTAATAACTAGCATCTTGAATTGCACCAGGGAGTTTACTGATAATCAGTCCAGCTCATAAAGCAAAGGGATTTTGTTACAGGGGCATAATGTCTGCCCGTTGTGGCTTATGTCACTGCAAAGTGGACCAATTGTAGCTTCTGATTAATCATTAAGAGCAGCCTCGTATAGTGCAAATTGTAATAGTCTACTCACTAGATAGTCAAAGCATATATGACTGTAAGGAGAGCCTCATGATTCGGAAACGGGTGCATCCGAACCAAAACTTGTGCAAAGACCTTCCTGCTTACAGTGGCTACCTGCTCCTTGAACCGGAATTGCAAGTCCAGGAAGACCCCCATATTGTGCACCAATCCAGAAAGGGATAGTGTGATCCCATTCAGAATCAAAGATCCCTGGAACTGGGAGAGTCCAAATATCTACAGCTACTCTTGATGGGATTGAGTTTGACATGTTCCTCCCCAGAGCCTCCAGGACAACCCAGCTTGCTTTGTTGAGATGCACAACTGTATATCATCCATGTATTAATAGTAGGAGGAGTGAAAGTGTTCAGCCCAGTGATACCCCACAAATTGCAGGCTTTGAAAAGGCTAACAGGCTTTTCTGATTTTTTTAATATTAAAACATATTTTATATTATATTAGGAAGCAGTACAGCTTGCTCGAACTTCAGTTAATTTACTTTTGGTTAGATATTAAGATAAATGCCCTAATTGTAAAAATAATTCTACAGAGACATAGCAACTGTACACCTTGGGCCCAAGAAAGCCATAGATGTAGCATATGGATCTTCCTAAGGTTGCTATCAAATTGCTATTTGTAATGCAGTAGAAAGACATATTATTGATTACATGGAAAACATTTTCTAATTTAATTTGTTACATTTACATTAAATCAAATGCTACCAATAATCCCAATTTGACTCTTGCTTCAAGAAATCCTCTGAAGGAGCAAGTATCTGAAAAACTCTATTAAAGTTTATTTTTAGCGAACCTTATTTTTTACCAATGATGAGAGATACTTGGATTCTTCAGGAGACTTAGACTTTTTTATATACTCCACAGATTCTTAAATATATAGTTCAAAAGTTATAACTTTCATTTTGCCCATATAGTTTTAAGAAGTGTTTATTGAGTTGTCTCCTTGGATGGGATTTTATCTTCTACATCTAATTGAAAACTGCCGCATCAAGCCATTCCTTTCTGCTGTTTATATATCTTGTAATTTATATATGCTTTACAAATGAGATGCTGACAGTAGATGTTATGTGCTCCAAGAAGACCTAAAATTTTAAACTGCAGATAGTTAAAATGTTGAGACAATTCTGCTTTCTATACTTGGCCAGGATCGTCCCCCGCCCCCCCCCCCAAAAAAAGCTAAGTGCCATTAAGGGAAAGAAGAGTAGGATTATGTCATCAGAATAAATGAAAATTACTTTCTGACTAGACAAGTGTATAATTGTACCAAACATTGGTATAATAGCCATTTTTAAAACTCCTTTTTTCCCCTCTTGATTCTGTGTCTTATACTCTTACTTTCTCTAAAAACAAGTTTCTAGAAAATTGTCTCTGAGAAAATTAGATGCTGGCAATTTGTGCCCACATGTATATTTTGAAGTTACACGGTCATGAATACAAGTTCTAGATCATAACTTGAATTATTTTGGCCAACTTGTAGTTTGATATGTATTTCGCTCCATCCCTGGCTGAACCAGCCCTTCATCCACTGGATTCTTCTGTGTGGAAAAGGATTAGTAAATTTGCTTGCCAGCTTTTTACTTAATTGATAACTGTGAAATGTGCATTCTTTCATAAACCTCAGTTTCTATATTGTAGCTGGGAAATTATTTGGCCTCATAATCTTGCTTCTGAAATTGGTCTGTGTGGAAAACAAATTCTCAATATTGTAAAACCTGATACTCAATTCTTTATTGGGGCTGGACTGGTAAGATGTAAACTCCCAAAGCATGACAACCTCAAATCAGTGGAATTCTCATTCTGAGAAGTATGTGGTCTCATCTGCATCCTTTAGAATTTTCTGTCTTTGTTGGCAACATTTGGCTGAGGCTGAAATCTCACCTTTGCTCTTCTCCTTCATGCAGACAGTCTTGTTGACTCATCTTAATCCCTTCCAACAAGATCTATTTTTTAAAAACATGCTGATTTTGAGGCCCGGCAGGTAAATAACCTAAATGTATTAAATCCAAGAGCAGTGAAGTTCAGGTAGGAATCTGGTGGGGAGGGGGCATAAAAGAAGCTACTTTTTGTGTATGAATGTGTGGATGTTTTGGAGCCTGGGGCAGAGGGGTGTGTGGTTGTTAGCCTCAGAGGCTCAAGTTTTGAAGTGTCTGGATTCACTTTTGTTTTGCCCTCGCAGGCCATCGCGGGGTTGAATGGCATGCAGTTGGGTGACAAGAAGCTTTTGGTGCAGAGAGCCAGCGTGGGAGCCAAGAATGCTACTCTGGTGAGGAAGGAAAGGGATTGGGATGAGGGAGAAATGGTACCAAAGAACAACCTTTCCAGGATGAATTTGCAGGTTCTGTTTCTGAAAGTTACAAGACTGGTATTATCAATACTATCAAATGCCAGTGGTTGCAGGCATAGGGGAACTACTCGTGTCTTGTCTTGCCTTGCTTAACGAGAGAGAAGCAATTTCAGGCCGAACAAGGTTCCCAAGCCTTTTAGGTTATCCTGGAAATAAGTGTGCATGAAGTAGGGAAAATTCTTCAAATTTGGAACAGCTGTGACTGTTTCATGTCACCCTTGGCTTGGCAATATCAAAACATCTTTAGTGGCTCTGGGTTTCAGACTAAACAGAATCCAAATGAGATAGACAAGGCTGGTGTGTGTTGCCTTCTTTCTCTCCTTCTCTACCCAGAAGCCCCCAGTGCAGCTGTCCTGCTGGCTTCACTGTCTCCATGTCTTTCCAGCACTTTCCCTCCCTCTCTTCAGCTACTGCCACCAATTTCTGATTGAGTATTCCAGGAAGCTTCATGATATTCTAAAAGACTTGTTCAGATGGTGAAGGCCTTTTTTAGTTTTCATAAAGGTCTCTTTAGTGCATAGACTTTATTTTCTGTACTTCTGTACATGGGAGCTGTAATAATAAATTTTTTGCATCACATTTATTTCTGAATCCAATTCTTATTTTTATATTAAACCTATCTAGCCAGATATGCACATGGACCCAGGATAATTTGAAACCTAAAATGAAATAGTAATACCTGCAGAAATAAATAGTGTCTTTATAAAGACATAGGCGCTGGCATGATCAGCTGATGCATTGAAGCCATATATTAGAAGAATAGGGCATCATGCTGATTTCTGATGATCTTAAAAAAAAAAAGTTTCCAAAGTAACCAGTACCAGTACCCAAAGAATTATAGTATATCCAAAAGTTACTACATTTTTGAGAATCAGAAATTATTATTTCTGCTTTGCTTATTTCTGCTAGTCATAAGAAACATAAACTGGCTATTTCGTTGACAGAGAAGTAAGTAACACTTTCCAGAGTTGCAGATTTTGGGACTTGATTTTAAAATAGTAATAGGAGCTGTTTGGTATATTTGAGATTGAAGAAACAGATACTTTGAATTCTTCCAGAAAATAAAATCAAAGCTCGTAAAGAAAATACAGGATGTTTGTGCATATTTGGAAATGACAGTTTAAATGGTTGTATCACTGAATTCCTCTGTCTGTGGCTTTCTCTCTCCTCTTGCTGTCCCTTCCAGAGTACAATAAACCAGACCCCAGTGACCCTACAGGTACCGGGTCTAATGAGTTCACAAGTACAGATGGGCGGTCATCCAACTGAGGTGCTGTGCCTCATGAATATGGTATTGCCTGAGGAGCTCCTGGATGATGAGGAATATGAAGAGATTGTTGAGGATGTCCGTGATGAGTGTAGCAAGTATGGTGTTGTCAAATCCATTGAAATCCCCCGGCCTGTTGATGGAGTTGAGGTGCCTGGCTGTGGAAAGGTACTTAATGGTTGTAGGGGTGGCGGGATGGTGTTTTAGAAGGAAATGAAGAAGCTATTGCTCGATAAATATAGAATGCTTCTGTTCTTATTTGGCTCCATGAGCTCTAAGGTATACATGGGACATAGAAGGGCTCAATCAGATGGTTCTGCTCTAAAGCACAAACCTAACTAGAGGATGAAGAGGTTGAATCATGAGAATCCAAATCAGGATTTCATTAAAAGTGTGGCTTAGTGTCCAAGAATGGCTTTATGTTTTTTGCCTTTGCAGAAACTTCTGGTATCCCATCTCTATAAAGTAAATTGAAAAAGCAGTGGGGGTTTTGTTAAGTAAGCCATTTGGTTGCAGACTGGATATCAAAAATGGTTTTTATTTTGAAAAAAACAACTGGACTGATTTTTTGAGGAAAAACAAGACGTTTCGCTTTCTATCCTGGAAGCTTCATCAGTTGTATTGGATCTTCACAGACATTTGCACACTGGGTATTCCCTGGAGAACTTACATGCATGTACTTAGCACATCGGAACCTGCTTAGTTGTTAAGGATTGGCTAGGTGCTGTCTGTTTTAAATCAGCCAGTGTAAAACTGGGTAGCTTTAAGAATAGTAAGTGGTGATCAGTTCATAAAGGCAGCTATCTACAAATTTACCGTGTTTCCCCGAAAATAAGACAGGGGCTTATATTTTTTTGACCCCCGAAATATGGCCTCGGCCTTATTATCGGGGGGGGGGTTATTATTTTGGGGGTGCATTAGGCGGCGAGCGTGGGACTGCATGTCCCATCGCCGCTGCCTCCCCTCCCTGCCGCCACCGCCTTGTGGAGCAGGACTCAGCAAGGCTTGTTGTGCCGTTGCATGCACGAACTGCAGGACTGCCGCAAACTTCATCATACCGGCACAGCTGGGGTCCTGCTGCCGTTGGTGCATGCAACGGCACAACAAGCCTTGCAGAGTCCTGCTCCATGAGGCAGCGGCGGTGGCGTGACGAGACTCACAGAGACTCATTTCTGGCAAGTGGAACATGTTGGGCCGCGAGACGCGCGTCCTACCTGGGACTTGTAGCTCCGTCACGTTCCTTGGCGTTGTGTCCAGAGAAGCCCCTCGTAAAAGAAAACTTCTC
>QLTV01001536.1:191059-210283 GCA_003457575.1 Thermophis baileyi
CAAGGCATAGAAGGCTTATTCCCATTCAACCATTGGACAAGTCTCGATCCACACGAATTACAGCATATGTGTGGCACCCAGTTTTTGTCCTGGTCTCCTATTTTGAAACCAAAATACAAGTTGTAGGCTTTCTTAATCACGGTTGTGATCCTTCGTTTTTGGGATGCAAAAGTAACTTCACCGCAAATATAGCAGAAATTATCTGATTTATTTAAACAGGTTCGCGGCATAACTAAATTTACTAGCATAAAACAATGTTTAAAGACGCTGTCTAACTCGCCAAGCAACAGATACTGTGCCTTATACAGAATTTGGTGAAGTAATATCAGCTAATATTGCATCATCTTGGTACGTGTGGCGGTTTTTTATTGGTCACCAATACTGACTATGTAATCTATGGTGTAAGTTGCATCATGCATTTCATATACCTTACTTCATTAGTTGGTTGCTTATATCATGGAAACTAGAGCCAATATACATTTTTAAATGTTATTTTCGTTTTTAGCACCCCAACATTATGTAAGAAGAGCTGTTTTCATGCTCGCAACTTTTTACCTGTAGAACAGTGTAATCATATACATTTATTTTCTAACATGTATTACAAGTACATCCACAAATAGTATATTGTAGGTAATTGCTTAAAACTAGGAGATGATTAGTATGGACAGATAACTGTTATTCCAATTTTAAGGAGAAAACACAAGTTTTCTTGAACATAAGTTTCAAATAGGAAAGCTAGGCTAGTTGATCAGCTGAGAATTATAGGTGGGCAAATATGTTTCTTGCTGCAGAATAACAAAGTAATGGGAAATGCTTACCTTTTAAGGCCTGTGACTGCTATAAAGTAACAGCACATTAAAGCTGTAAATATCTAAAGCAATGGAATTTTAACATGCATTTTCTTTTCTTAAATATATTTTATTACATTTTTTTATTCTGCCGTTTTAAGTAGTTCAGAATAGGAAAAATGTCTCTTGCCAAATGTTATCCTTGCAGGCACAGCAATATGAAACAGAATCAAGAGAAAAATCTAATCTTCTGAACTAATGTTAATCACTATGCCTAAAAGATAGGTAGCCAGGATTAAAGCTGCAGTTGCTATAGCCCAGAAGCACAAAATTTATACGGCTTTTTAAAAGGTCAGTGACTTTAAAGAAATCCTAGGGACAAATAGTCTCTCTTCCACGAACGTGTGTTACTGAAAAGGGTCTTCTCTGCGGCTGTGGTTTGGAATTTTTATCCAAGGGAAGCTTTATCTCGGCAGGTTTTCACAACACGTCTTCCCTTTTAACAAACCTTAGATGTATGATGATGTTCTGACCCAGCCTTAGCAGAAGCAAGAAACAGACTCCTTGTCACGAAAAACCCATCTTTATTTACCTCTTGTGAATTAATTGCATTCACCCACCAAAAAGTCCAGGCAATAGTCCTTCAAGGAGTTAACTGCCGTAACAGACCTTATCAGTTCCTTGCTATAATTGCAAGGCCGTGAGCTCCCAGCAGAAAGGCTGCAAATTAAGTTCTGGCAAGCAGTCTGTGGCATGAAACACAATGAGCAAAATCTTCAGAAATCCGAACAGTTGTCTCCTGCAACCACCCGTCCCCTTTCCTTCTATTTATTCCCCAGCCAGGGAGGGGCCATTCAGCGTCCATGTGTGCTTTGCTTCCCGAGTCGACTCCTTGTCCTCCATTGTTCACCTCTCCTAACTGCTCTGCGCATACGTGCATCTGGAACAGGCCCCAGCTGTTCGTCCTCATATCAGCCTCCAAAGGCAGCTGCCTCTCTGGTGGCTGGGAAATGTCGGACGGCCCTGGCTCTATCTCTGTGTCCGATGAAGAACATCCATCAGAGCCTTCCCCAGACTCCAGAACTGGCCCAAGTTCCTCCCCAACCTCATCGTCAGAGTCTGCTGGCGGGCCACAACAGATGTTGACATCTCTCTGACATCAGTATCTATCCCTTTTCAGTGAATGGGTTTAATTGTGGGTTTTTGTTACTTGTTAGGATTGTACCTTCAGTATTTGGCTGGAATGGGAGGAGATGACAATTTTGCTTGATCTTTTATTTGCTTTAGATTTCTCAGAAAATTAGTATTTTTAGATAGGGCCCTGAGCTTTTAACAAAATATCTAAAGCAGAGAATTCCATTGTATGTATATATGCTTACAAGATCCTTTATAATCACACTATACCAGGGCTGTCAAACTCCCGGCCCACGGGCTGGATGCATCACGTGCTGGCCACACCCCCGCCCAGTTTAGCAAAGGGGGAAAAAGTCCTGATACGTCACGTGACACCACCATGAGTTTGACACCCCTGCTCTATACCATTCTTTTGTATGTGCCTAGTTTGTAGAATCTCATACACAACAGGAAAACTTTTCTATTCAACCAGTGTTCTCCAGCTCCAATAAACATTTTTGTAGTCAATCAGACTACTGGATTTTCGGGAGGGGGGGGTTGTATGCTACCACTTAACATGCTAAATGGGGTGACTTTTATGGGTTGGGTACAAACTAATGTTAACAATAAACTGAGTTTTCTTTACATTTAATGGAAAATTTGCTGAATCTGCAAGATAAAAATAAAAGATTCAGCGTTATGATTTGGAGTAGTCTCTTGCGATGGGACTCGAGAGATTGTTATTTTCCTCCCTCATGGATCCAGTCCCAAACTTACCTTTATATTAATATCATGCAGGAAAATGCTAGTGCTGTTCCTTTATAATTTAGGTGATTTGGGATTGACTACTGTTCATCGCAGGCCACATTTCTGATTGGTGTTCCCCTGGGGTGGGGCTCGCCATTTGAGCAAGCAGGTACCAATGTTAATCGGAGGTTGGGAAGATGTGCAGTACAACCACAGGAACAACTTCGACTCTTATTGGAGGGTCCCCCCCCCCCCATTACAAGTAGCTATGCTTTCTGACTTCTTGCAAATTCACACAATACCGTTTCGTTTATTAGACATTTGGCAAGGTTTGCCCTGGAGGAAACTACTGAAATTAATGTTTTAGTGTTGGATTATTGTTTCGATTGTAGCGAAGTAAAAGTTTTGCTATTTCTGAGATTTGGGGGGGGGGGGTTAAAAATAAAAAACTAAAATAAAAAATCCCCCCCGAATGCTTACATATGAAGAAATGAAAAAACTTATGCGCAATTAAACGCCGTGTGAAACGTTTAATTTTTTTAAAATCTATATTACCGCATTCGACCGTTTGCATTTTCTTCCCTCCGTTTGTGGTTTGTTTTGTTTGGTCCCGGCTCATTTTCCCTTGGCCCGATTCTCTCTATGATGCGGGAAGTACAGGCCTCTCAACATGGAGAAGGGTGAGGGCGGAAATGGGCATCACCTGGAGGCGGAAGATGAGGCTAAGTCCGCTTCCGATTTGCGGGCCGTCCTCCCGGCGCCGCCGCTGCCGCCGCATCTACCCCGCGGGCTGAGGGGTCAAAAGCCTTCGGAAGGGCCATAGAGTCTTGGTGCGGTAGAGCGGCCCTCCCTTGGCCCAGATTTCTCTGCATTGCCTGGGAGACGGGAGAGAGCCCAGGGCGTGGGGGGTGTCTTCAGACGGGGGTCTGGCCGAGGTTTTTCACGGGGACGAAGCTTGAACTGTCTGCTCTTCCCTGCCGCCTCCGCCTCTGCCTCTATTCTGGCCCCCGGAGTCCAGCCTGTGACTTCTGACCCTGCGAAGCCTTTTCCCTGGAGAACTGGCCTCCCTGACTTCCTTGCCTTTGTGACCTTTGAACCCAGTCCGTGCTAGCTTCTCTCCCAGAGGCTCCCATTCTTTTCGGTTTCTCCTTCCCTCCAAGGAGCAGATCTCTTCCGAGGTCTGTTGCTCAGCTCCGCTCTCGACTTTCACCTGACGTTTCTGCTTTTCTGTGCCCGATTTCGTCTCTCGGGAGGCTGTTTGAAAACGAAGCTTGCTTACTCTCCTGGTCTGCCAAGATTCCCCCGGTTTTTAAAGGAGGGCACCGGCTATGCCCCCTGGCTGGGGGAAGTGGGGAGGCTGAAACGCTTACTAGGGACCCGGGGGGAGGGAGGGGGTGGTGTGGCTGTTCACAGATCTGTTGGTGTGACCCCCAACCTTTCTGCGGCCTGGAAGATCGAAATTTCCCTTACACTATCCAGGTAAGTAACTGCCATTGGCAGGTTAAGGTATGAACGAGCGAAGGGTGGAGGCTAGGAAAAGGAATTGTCTTTATATAATGTGTGGACAGTGTGTCTCAACTCCATCTCCTGTTGGCTGGAGGTTCTTTCAGTTTTGAGAGCTGAGTCTGATCTCGGAAATTAACTCACAAAGACAGGTGTGTATCCAGCAGGAGAAGGAACACGCTCCGATAAGGATGAATTTAAGGCTAATATTTGGTATGTGAGACAAGTTAGATTAGTGCCAAATAATTGGGAAGAAACGAGGGTTTTATTTTTGATTGAAATGAAAGGATTTATATCAATGAACCTCCAGCAAATTTGATAGTGCAGATTACATTTTAAATAAAGATGATTTATGAGAATGGAGCACATTAGAATGTGTAATAGAAATGGAGAATAAAATGAAATGGATTGATAGACTATTCAGAGGTGCAAAGAAATGCTGCTTCATGCTATAAATCCATTACAATGTGCTTTGATAGTAACTGCTACCTTTTGATAGCTTTGAATATAGATTAGAACAGCCTGTCAGGGGTTATTAATCAATACAGTTCTTAGTTGAATGTCTGTATTCAGAGATAGTATATGATTGATAAAACAGATGCTCTTCAAAAACCCCAGGCTTCTGTATTGCTTTCATATCAGTTCTCCAGAGCTACATGGCTGTCCACTGTTGAAGAATGATAGGCACAGATGCATTACTGGTTCAATTTAATTTAAAAAGTTAAGTAACTATTATTATTGCATTTGCTATTTTTCTTTCAGAACCCCAAGGTGAAATACATGTTCTCTCACTCTCCCATGTTTTCATAACAACCTTGTAATTTTGATGAAGATATGAGGTTTAAAATAATGCACAACCTTTATGGCTAAATGAAAATTTGAACCTGAGTTTTTCTCAGGTTTCCACATTTTTATTCATCTGTCCAAAATATCTTCCAGCTACAATATATATGAACATTATTCCTCCTTTGCCTCCTTTACTTTTAGCCTGGCCTGATTTGGAAATATAGTAGGTAAAAGAGAAGTAAGGCTAGTCCTTGACTTACAACTGTTCATTTAGTGACCATTCAAAGTTACAACAGCACTGAAAAAAGTGAGTTATGACTGTTTTTCACACACGACTGTTGCAGCATCCCCATGGTCACGTGATTTACATTCGGATGCTTGACAACTGACTCACATTTATGACTGTTGCAGTGTCCTGGGGTCATGTGATCCCCTTTTGCACCCTTTTGACCAGCAAAGTCAATGGGGAAACCAGATTCTCTTAACTGTGTTACTAACTTAACACCTGATTCACTTAACAACTGTGGCAAGAGAGGTCATAAAATGGGGCAAAACTCACTTAACAAATGTCTCAATTAGCAACAGAAATTTTGGGCTGAATTGTGGTTATAACTCTCGGACTACCTGTACAGTACCAGCCTAAAATGCCTTTGCTTCCTAAATTCCTTCTTGCAATTTCTGTTTCAAGAAAAGAGGGGAAGTTAGAGTCAGAGCGTTTGCTTTCTCCTTGTGTTCAGGTTGTTTGAGAGATTATTTATACATTCTCTCAGTGGCTATCTTACCTAGAGTCAGTTTTGTCAGTGACCTTCAGGGTCCTGTGGTCTGTAGGTCACTTAGAGTACATGGCTTAGCTTTGTTTAAAGCAAATTTGGGACATACCGTATTTTTCGGAGTATAAGATGCACTTTTCCCCCCCCTAAAAGAGGGTGGAAATGTTGGTGCGACTTATACACCGAATACAGCCATTTTTGGCCTCCCGAAGCCCCGCCCTGCGCAAAAACGGGTGCGCAGAGGGTTTGGGAGTTCTGCAGAGTGCTCCTGGTGGCTGGGGGAGGGCAAAAACGCCCCCATTTTTGAAAAAAACAGGCAAAAACGGCCTGTTTTTCACAAAAACGGGGTGCGCAGAGGGTTTGGGAGGTCTGCAGAGTGCTCCTGGGGGCTGGGGGAGGGCAAAAACTTTTTTTTTCTTACTTACCTCTTCGAAATCTTGGTGCGTCTTATACACCAGTGCGTCTTAGTCCGAAAAATACAGTAATGGAATGAGGCAACAGCTGTGACATTTAGGTAATGGACAGTGAAAAATGTAAAAAAAACTGCTAGAAGAACATCAGAAATTATTTTCATTAAATCTTCAAATTTGAAATGTTTTAGAATCCTCAATCATTTCTAGTATGACAGCTGGGAATCACTACTGCAACACTGACTTTGAAGTGTAATTGTACATCCAGACTGCATTGTTAGTCTGCTAACAATGTGGACTTAGTTGTGTTTCATGTGTGCTCGGCCTTCACTGAGTCATGTAAAACTAATTTGCTATATAATCATGACTAGCTGATGGATGATAAAGAAGAGTTGGGGGGGCAGGCTGAATTTTGAAAGGTTTTTTTTTAAATTGTTTTAAGAAAAAGTTTTAAAATATTCAATTTTTAGGAGTAAGTATTATAATTAATGAATTTGGAAGGCAACAAATTAAGCCTACGCTAACAATATTTTCACAGAATAGTATTGTACCAAACATATTGTACACATTCATGCTAGTTTTGACTAGTTTTTCCCAATACAATATCTTCCAACTCTCTTAAGGAAAGTAAGAGATGGAATCTTTTTGGCATCTGAAGGATCCCCAGCTGGGAAAGAATGGGATTGGGATATCATTAAAACTTGTGGATACTTTAAAATTCAAATGGTTGAACTGCCTGGATTTTGTAACTTAGTGTATATTTACTGGCTCTCTCATTCTTCCTCTCCCCCTCCCCCACAAAAATTAAATATATGTTATTAACAGTAATTGTTCTTTCCAGTAATCAATTTTCATTTCCTTATTTTGGAATTCCTTGAGATTTCTAGAAAAAAAAGGCACACTTTTTCTGCATTTTTTGGATTGTCAGCTGTTTCCAGGATGTAGAAATTATTCCATCAAGGCAGAAGAGTGAGCCACGATGTATGAGATGTGAAAAGAAAAGCAGCAAATAGGGGGATGCCTTATTTTAATTTTTCCTACTCTGGTGCCTTCTAAATATGCTAGACTACAGCTCCCCTAGTGCCCAGTTTACACTGTCTTTCCCAACAGTTTACCTGCGAACATGGCTGTTTCATGCAGCTGTCATGAGTTATAGCTACAGTATTGCATCTGGATCTTTGTCTAACTCCCTTTTGAAGTTAAGCAAGCGAGCAAATTTCATGTTAGTACAAATCATTCTGTTCTGGATCTGATTCCCGTTAACTGCATTTACATTTTCTCCAGTATGGGAGGTAGGTAAAGATTTCCTTCTCCATACTATAGGCAAAGTTTTGCATTTTAAAAATGCATCTTAAGCATTTTAAAGAACATGCTTCCTCTTCTGGTTGCTTTTCTTTTCTGGATTAATAGAGTGGTTTGCTTTACCCTTGTTTTTTTTGTGCACAGGGAAAATGTTCCGGTCTTTAAACTATTGTAAAAAAATAACAACCCTTACATGATTTTGTTACTTTCTAAGTAATTGGTTCCATCATCAACTGTTTATCATCAAGGCCTCAAAAGAATATTTTCCCTTTATTTGTTGTCAATATTTGTATCCAGAAATGTGGACCAAAACATTTTCTAGGGTAATTTTTTTCTATGAAAATGTTTCTCTTCAGGCAGGTTTTGTGAATTCAGAATAGTATATATTCTTAGGTGATTGTTTTTAAAAAATGAGAAGTGGGAATTTCATGGCTCCCTTTCTCATCAAATATAGTATCTTATTTATAGTAACAAAAACAATAATTAAGAATGTTGAGATAAAATGCTTATTGAACTCATACTCATTTGCATAGGAAAATTTTCCTGAAAACTCACATCTTATGCGTATTAAATACTGTAGTGAATGTGTTTATTGCACAAATAATTATGCATAAATTATTTGCATAATTCTTTCCTAAAAAATGTTTAGAAAACATGTATGTTTGTATCCCAACTTTCATCAAAGGAATGAAAATCAAAGTTCCTTAGCCAGCCATGTTGAAGAGGATATGAGTGGATAATTGATTTACTGAAAACAGCCCATCAAGTTTGTAGTTGCATTTGGCTTTACCAGCTAAGTTTCATGGACAAATTATGTCATTTGATCTTTATACTGGATTTATATAATTCTCTTTCAAACCTGCTTTTGTTAGGGTAGGTTGAAAACAAATAGGGTGCTAGAGATCCAGATAAACACACACAACTTCAGAGATATTGTGTATTACACATTGTTGTATCTCTTTTCTACGATAAGGATCAGAGTTTAGATAAATGAAAGTAAGATGATGAGAGTATTAGATTCTGTGTCCAATTATTCCTGTTGTGGAGTGGTATATCTCCAGCAAGATATAGTCCATTGGGCAAGAAAAGCAAATTTCTCCAAAAGAAAAATTTGATTTATAAGTACAAGAAACAGTGCTAGTTTTCAAGCTACAGTACATTTTATCCTAACCCTGCCTAGGACTATTTCATCCAGCATAATGCTGTTTCAACTTGCATTTTATCTGCAAATATGCTATGTATATTCTTCATTTTTGGCAATTTGGTTAAGCTTTGGCAGAAGAGACTCACTGTCTGCTGTAACACAGATAAAATGCATGGGGCTCCATTCATCCGAAGAGTATTCTGAGGAGATGGTAATACAAGTCTTTGAAGTCTTATATCTCCAACATTTATTGATTCTAGATATATCCCAATTTTCAGCTAAGATTAGCTGCTGAAGCAGTTTTAAAGTTTGCCCAAAGCTACCGAATCATCAAAAAATGTTGCAGTATGAGTTACGGTCTCTGTCGTTTGGCAAGGCAAGCAAGATACTACTCTAGAGAAGGAAAAGGAAAACTACAGATGGCAATTGTGTTTGAAGGGGAAGTGGGCTGACTGATGGTTTTTTTTTTTAAATGCCAACCCTCAGAAACAGCTGTTAATTGAAGGTGTCTACAAATGTGTTTTTTTTTCTTAAATGTTTGCTTAGGAAGCGGCACAAGGCTGACATTCTTTGTTGTAACTCTCTGTCGTTTAATACACGGTATAATTTGGTATATTATTTAATGTTTACTTGTTCTACTTCAAATCCATCTGTCTATTCCCTTCCTCTCTCATCCCATCTTTCAATATACACTACATTTTAATTTTTTTCCTGAAAAGAGACATAATTCTTAGGCACCGTGATTATCCTTTGTTAAAGCTGGCTAAATTCTATGGAAATTCTATGGAACTCCACAATGTCCACTTGACCTTGAGTTGGCGTAAAACTATACCAGCCTAACGTGTTCAAACTCAGGTTGAAGCCCGAGTGCTGCTGTGTGTTGGGATGAGCTCCCATCATGTGCTCCAGCTCCTGCTGACCTAGATGTTCGAAAGCAGGCAAATGCAAGTAGATAAATAGGTACCACTTTTGTGGCTCATTAATGAGGACATGAAAGGAGCCCCCAACTGCGCCCCCCCCAACCAATGGTGATGTCACCGGCAAATCCTTTCTCACAGAAGCACTTTGGTGCTACCAACACGGAAAAAAAATCTTCATGTAATTAATTTTAAATGCCATATAGATCAAATTTTTAAATAGAAAATTAAAAGGGTTGAATTACAATATGTTAGAGTCTTTGCTTCATACAAGCATTCAGTCTTCTTGTAGGCTGCAAAAACAAGTAGAGAATTTCAAGAAGAGATTAAAAAACATTTTAAGTGAATTAGAAACCTTTCACCTATTTCTCTTTGCAACTGTAGCTTTCTTCCCAAAATAAACTCTATTGAATCACAACATGGACATTTTTTCACCAGCCAGTAGAACTCAATGACACAAGTACCTGTTAATCCCAGTGGTTGTACCTAAAATGTCATTTTTATTGCAGCCTATGTCAAAGGGGACATTTCTTAGCCACACAGGTGTCAGGTTCCGATGCAATGAAGGATATCAAACACAGATAAAGGCTTGAACCTTGTTTATTTTATACCCGCACGAACTGACACCCGCACGTAGTGAAAAGAAAATTGTTGGAGCTACTGGTCCGTGCTCCCCACCACCTGATAAAGCCCTCAACCCCATCATTAGTGCAGCCCCACCCTGCTGGCAATTAGTCTCACCCCGCCCCTGTATGCCTGTTTGAGGAGCCGCCCACGTGGCAGGCACTCCATCTGAGTCTTTATGAGATAGCTCATATTCCATCATCTCTAAATGGTTGTATAGCCGTCAGTGCCGCAGAGCAGAGGGGGGGGAAGCCGCCTGACATGCCTCCGGGGCCGCTGCACTTCCCAGCTGATCCGGGGAGCTTCGCCGTGCCGCCCATGTCATTAATAATCATCCGCCTGCCGTCCGGAGCTTCCAGCTGAGCCGGGGAAGCTTCGGCGCGCCGCCCACGTCATCAAGATTCGCCCGCCTGCTGTACGGAGCTTTTAGGTGAGCTGTCGCTGCCGGAGGCCCCGCTGCTCCCAATGTGACCCGCTGCGACGTGGCAGCCTGAGCGCCGGACGCGCTGGGGCTGACGTGCCCCCCCCCCACACCATGGAGACAGGATCTGGAACACAAAGGGTCACAATGAGCAGGCAGCCGCACTGGACTTTCCCCCCCCCCCCGGCCTCCCTGGATGCTTCCAATGGAATTTAGTGATCAGTCGAGGGGCCCTGATGTCTCTACTGGGTACCCAGGAGGCCTCGGATAGGGGATACCCCTTCCACAGAATTAAATACTGCAGCTGACCTTTGTGCCACCAGGTGTCCAGTATGTCTTTTATCTCATAGTGCAGATCACTTCCCACCATTGGGGGGGGGGTTCGGGTCCCCTGATTTGGGCTCTGTGGGTAGGTCAGAGCAGGCTACAATGAAACACCGGATGGGTCTTGCCCAGCAGGCGGGGAAGCCGAAGTTGTACAGTTACAG
The DNA here is from genome assembly GCA_003457575.1 of Thermophis baileyi. Taxonomy (NCBI): domain Eukaryota; kingdom Metazoa; phylum Chordata; class Lepidosauria; order Squamata; family Dipsadidae; genus Thermophis; species Thermophis baileyi. Next base: position 202,073 of record QLTV01001536.1, read on the forward strand.
GGTTGATAACTCGTACAATGGGGAAGGGTCCTAGGTACTTAGGCCCTAGTTTTCTACTAGGCAAGTTCAGTGTCAGGTACTTGGTGGACAAATACACCATCTGGCCCACATAGAACGCCGGCTGATCCTGCCGTTTTTTGTCTGCCTGTCGCTTGTATTCTGCAGCCACTTGGCTTAAAGCTTCTTTTACTATTTTCCACACCCCCGTTGTTTGCTCCATCCATGCCTGGACCCCCATGTCCATTTGAGCCACGCTAGGACATTCCGGTATCGGCACGAATTCCCAGCCCATCGCCACCTGGAAGGGGGTAAACCCCATACTACTATGTACCGCGTTATTGTACGCGACCTCTGCGAACGGTAGTAGGTCAGCCCTATCCATTTGCTGATGATGTACATAGCACCTTAAGTACCGCTCCACCATGGCATTAGCTCTTTCAGATGCTCCATTGGTGGCGGGGTGGTATGCCGAACTTAGGCCTTGTGATGACCCGACCCTAATTAAGAAGTCCCGCCAGTATCTGGCAGTAAATTGCACCCCTCTATCCGATATTACTCTCTGTGGAATGCCATGAAGGCGATATACATGGACGAGGAACATCTTGGCCAGTTTCCTAGCCAAGGGGAGACCGGAGCAGGCTATAAAATGGGCCTGCTTTGAAAACAAATCTATTACCGTCCAGATGACAGTATTGCCCCGGCTCTCCGGTAGATATACTATAAAGTCCATCGCTATTTGTTCCCACGGGCATGATGGGGTTGCCACTGTCTGCAAAAGTCCTGGTGGCTTCCCGGGTCGAGATTTCATAGTCGTACAGACTACACAACTGCGGACATAGTCCTCTATATCCCGTTTCATCTGGGGCCACCAGAACTGTCAGTTGGTAAGATGCAGGGTTTTTAAAAACCCCAAATGGCCGGCTGGGCGAGCATCGTGACACCGTCGTAGTACTTCTAACAGCCTGGGGAACATATAGCTTGGACCCTTTCCAAGCGAAACCATCTCTTTGGGTAAGTAGAGCGCGGTTCTCCTTGTACCAGGGGTCTACCGGAAGAGCAGACTGGATGGCCTGAGGGATGGGGTTTCCGCCTCCCGATGGAGGAGCTTTCACATCTAGGGCCTGAGTCTTGTCTGTCGGGATGATGGCCTGTATTACCTCCTCTCTGATACTGTCAAACTGCGGCTTCCTGGAAAGGGCATCCGCTAGGAAGTTCCTACCCGCGGGTATGTATTTCAGGGTAAAATTAAATCGCCTGAAATACATTGCCCATCATACCTGTTTTGGCGACAACCGTCGGTTTTGGAGGGCCTCCAAGTTCTTGTGGTCCGTCCACACCTCGAAGGGCACAACCCCCCCCCCTCCAGTAAATGTCACCATGTGACCAGTGCCCATCGGACCGCAAAAGCCGCCTCCTCCCAAATCGGCCAGTTACGTTCGGTCTCCATCAGCTTACGTGACGTGTAGGCACATGGTTGCAGTGCTCCGTCCTCGTTCTTTTGTAGGAGGACTGCAGCCACTGCTACGTCACTGGCGTCAGCCTGCACTATGAAAGGCTGAGTTGGGTCTGGGTGTCGGAGGACCGGTTCTTTGGTGAACAGAGCTTTTAACTGTTCGAACGCTTGCTGGCATTGGAGAGTCCATTGTATGGGGTGACCCGGATGGGGTTTCCCAGGTAGGTGTTTCGTCTTTAGCAGGTCGGTGAGCGGTAGGGCCACGTGAGCAAAGGACGGGATAAATTGGCGATAGAAGTTGGAGAAACCCAGGAAACTTTGTAACTGTTTCCTGGTTTTGGGGGCCTGCCAGTCTATTACCGCCTTCACTTTAGAGGGGTCCATCTCCACTCCCCTCGGCAAGATACGGAATCCCAAATAGTCCTATTGAATGCGGTGAAACTCGCACTTGGAAAGTGTCACATACAGGTGGGCAGCCAATAGTTTCCTGAGGACCTGGCATACTAAGGTGATGTGCTCTTCCATGGTTTTTGTATATATAAGTATATCATCAAGATACACTAACACCCCCTTGTACAAATGGTCCTGTAAGACTTCATTAATAAACTGCATAAATACAGCGGGAGTGCCTTGCAGGCCAAATGGCAGCACCTTAAACTGGTAGCTCCCCAGGGGGCAATTAAAGGTGGTTTTCCATTCGTCCCCTGCTTTTATCTGTATCCTATAGTACGCTTCTCGGAGGTCTAGTTTAGTGAACACCCGTCCCTCCACCAAACGGGCCAGCATATCTTTCATAAGCGGAAGGGGGTATAGGTGTTCCACGCATACGGCGTTGATCCCCCTGAAGTCGACACACAAACGTAACCCCCCATCTTTTTTCTCCCTAAACAGGACGGGCACAGCAAACCGGGATCTTGCGGGTTGAATAAACCCCTGTTTCAAGTTCTTATCTATGTAAGCCCTCATCTCCTGCAACTCCGCTGGGGTCATGGAGTACATTCTGGGCTTTGGTAATACAGCCCCAGGGAGTATCTCTATCCTGCAATCGGTGGGACGGTGGGGAGGCAAGGTGTCACATTCTTTTTCGCTAAAGACCTCCTTCAAATCCGTGTACACCTCAGGGTAGCCTAGGCTTTCGTGGTCCTGTGACTGTGCTACGGCCTCTAACCCACCCTGGTTGGAGGTCGATGTCTGGGGTTCTTCATGCAGCGGCGGGGAAGGCCCCAGACCGATCCGCAGGTGACGGCAACCACCGCCCCACCAGATCGTAGGGCCCCACTTGTCTAGCCAGGCTAAACCTAAAACTATGTCCTCGGTTATTTTCTGTACTACCACGAACCGCAGGGATTCCCAGTGGGTTCCCATCTCCAGAACTACCTCCTCCGTCACGTGGGTCACGGGCTGCCCTCCTAGTAGTGAACCGTCCATTTGCTTAAACTTTATGGGCCTGGACAGCCACTGAAGCCCCACCCCAATGCTCTTTGCAACCCCCACGCTCATCAAGCAGCGGGTGCACCCAGTATCCACCAAAGCGGACCAACTCCTCCTCCTCTGCGCTTCTATCACTACCGGTATCACGAACGGCTTAATGGCCATACTTACCATCGGGTCAGCTTCTGCGTCCCCCTCGCTGCCGCTGGTGTCCGGTTCGTCCGTTGGGTGAGCCACCACCACCTCCCCTGGGGCCACAGGTACGGCCTGTCGAGCTCCCCGTAGCCTCTCTGGTGTGGGCTTGGTGCTCTCCCTAGCTGTCCCCTGCTGGCCGGAAGGGGTTGTAGTCATTTTCCCCGGCCCTGCTTCCGCACACTCAGCTGCTCAATGGCCCAATGCCCCTTGAGAGGCATGTCGTTGGCCGTCGCAGGGGTCCCGGAGATGGCCTGGCACTGTTCCCAGGTGATGTGGCTCCTGCGGAGTTCGGGCCACCACCTTAGAGTCCTGCCAACCCCTACTCCGGCCCCGGAACCCCACAGCGCCAAACATTTCTTGTAAGACCTCTATCGTTTGGCTGCCAACTGCTGTAGAATAGCTCCACTCATCATCTGATATTCTCTCTCTCCATTGAGAGAAATGGATCCCAGAAGGGGTAAGCAACGGGCCGGTGGGTGGTGGGGCCATGTAGTCCATAGTCCCCTGAGCCCCCAGCCACCACACCTTTACTCCACTCTGACCAGCCTCCAACCCCTTCTGGCACTTCAAAGGCCCTCCTTCTGGGCGTTCCTTCAGCCTGACGGCCTGTGAAATGCTCTCTGCTGGGGCCACAGCTTCCAGCACAGGTTCCTCTGTGGCTACTACAGTCTCTTCCAGGTCAGCAGCTTCTAACCCCGGTACTGTACCTTCAGCCATGACTTTTGGTAGAAGAGCTCCAACAAACTGTCAGATTCCGATGCAATGAAGGATATCAAACACAGATGAAGGCTTGAACCTTGTTTATTTTACACCCGCACGAACTGACACCCGCACATAGTGAAAAGAGAAAATTGTTGGAGCTACCACTCCGTGCTCCCCACCACCTGATAAAGCCCTCAACCCGATCATTAGTGCAGTCCCACCCTGCTGGCAATTAGTCCCGCCCCCGTATGCCTGTTTGAGGAGCTGCCCACGTGGCAGGCACTCCATCTGAGTCTGTATGAGATAGCTCATATTCCATCGTCTCTAAATGGTTGTATAGCCATCTGTGCCGCACTGCAGAGCGGGGGGGGGGGGAGCCGCCTGACACGCCTCCGGGGCCACCACGCTTCCCAGCTGATTCGGGGAGCTTCGCCGTGCCGCCCATGTCAATAATCATCCGCTTGCCGTCCGGAGCTTCCAGCTGAGCCAGGGAAGCTTCGTCGCGCCGCCCACGTCATCAAGATTCGCCCACCTGCCGTCCTTTTAGGTGAGCTGTCGCTGCCGGAGGCCCCGCTGCTCCCAACGCGACCCCCTGCGACATGGCAGCCCGAGCGCCAGACGCGCTGGGGCTGACAACAGGGAAATGATTCTGTAGCTGGACTTTCTTGAATCACTTTGAACATTCTGATGATAGAGATAATTACCACTTTTCAAGATAATTTGAGCATTCAATTTAATTTATCTGGGTTCAGTGTGAGTCTTCATAGGAATTATTTTTCTCTAAGCAATCCACCATGCTATGGCCCTGAAAATTACTGTAAATACTTAACAAAATGGCAAAAATTAAACAATTAAATGAATTTGTGTGTCTTGGTGAAGTGTTTTGTCATGTATTCTCCAAAGTACCTGAGGGCAGAACAAGGAGTAATGTATGGAAACTTATCAAGGAGAGATCCAATCTAGAACCAAGGAGAAATGTCCTGAAAGTGAGAACAATTAGGAGAATGGCTTTCAGCCAGAAATGGTGGGTGCTCCATCACTGAAGGTTTTTAAGAAGAGACTGGACAGCCATTTGTCTGGAATGGTATAGGGCCTCCTGCTTGAGCAGGGGTTGGATTAGAAGACCTCCAAGGCCCCTTCCAGCTCTGTTATTCTATATTCTGTAAAACTCCGTGCTCTCCAGAATATTTGCAGTACAGTTCCCTTAAACCCAGCCTGTATGTAGAATAGAGAGATGATAGAAACTTATCACCCCCACATAAAGGTTAGAGAAGACTTATAAATGTAATAAAAATAAGAAAAATCATTGTATTATACTTGCTATTCCACATTACCTCTCTAACTTTCCTTGCAATGTTTGAGAATTGAAGGAAATTGAGCTATCAGTCTTTGGGCAAAGTTAATGCTGAGCAGATCTTCCTGTTATCAGCTGTTCCGAGTTATCAAACTTGGGACTGCAATTTCCAAAAGAAAATGCTAATTGGGAATTTTGTGAGAAGCCTAGAGATTTCTAGGCTGGTGAAGAAGCTGTTCAATTTTGCTCTTTTCCAAAACTGATGGACGTTGAACTTGTTTTAGGTTTTGTTTCTTTAAAAAAATTAACAATGTCTCAATGTGCTTTAAGTAGCTCTGTATTCCCAAGCAGGATGGAGAATAATATTCTTAAAATGGCCTTGCAGTCTATTTATACCGTCTTAACCTTATTAAATTAGACCTTTTCAAACATAGAAATTTAGAAAAGTGTGCCTGAAATCAATGCTCCCATTTATTTGAGCTCAGTGTCCTAGTTGCACATTAGGGCCTTCAGTCACTTTCGCTTCTCTTGAATCATCTTCAGGTTATTGGTTGGTGACTTGAAATTTTAGAGCTGGAAACTCAATTGAACAAAACGGAAAGGGGCAGAAAGAGGAAGAATGAGCCACTGTGACTCATTCCTTAGAAATGTGGGCTTCCTTCCTTTTGAGGTTTAAGAATGTTGAGGCTTAAGTAGGGCAGGGGCTTCCAGGAAGTTAAGGAGAATTTGGGGTCAGATGTTGCCATCTGCACAATTTCCGCTTTCCGTTGCTCTTACCTCCCTTCTATTCCACCCACCCATCTACTCTTGGGAATTTTCGCTTCCGGCCTGAATTGTTCTAGAAGCAATTCTGACAAATTCAGATTGCTAAGGTTACTTGACTTGGGGAGGGGGGGAGATGTTTCTGTGTTCTGCTATATGGGGGGGCAGGGGATAAGAGGTGAAATTAGTAAATAATATAGGAAATTCTGTGTGGGTAAATGTTCTTTTGTTGTGGTTGAAGCATTTTATTCTGGTATGAAGGCTTAAAACTTATTTTCCCAGTTTTGTCTTAATTCCCTCTAATTTTTTGTCCAAGCTTTTTTTTCCTGGGGCTTCACAAATCTCAGTTGTGGAGATTCCAGTTCAGTTCCTTGTTCAGTTGCAGACTTTAATACAGGTAGTCCTCAACTTACAACAGTTCATTTAGTGACTGTCCGAAGTTACAACGGCACTGAAAAAAGTGACTTATGACCGTTTTTCACACTTATAACCATGGTGGCAACCATGGATGCAACATCCCCATGGTCACGTGATCAAAATTCAGATGCTTGGCAACTGACTTGTATTTATGTCGGTTGCAATGTCCCTGGGTCTTGTGATCCCCTTTTGCAGGGTCATGTGATCATCTTTTGTGACCTGACAAGCAAAGTCAATGGGGAAGGCAGATTCGCTTAACAGCCGTGTCACTAACTTAACAACTGCAGTGATTCACTTAACAACAGTGGCAGGAAAGGTCATAAAATGGGGCAAAATTTACTTAAGAAATGTCTCAGTAACATAAATTTTGGACTCAATTGTGGTCGTAAGTCGAGGACTACCTGTACAATGATCTTAGCAATAGCAATAGCACTAGCACTTAGACTTATATACCGCTTCATAGTGCTTTACAGCCCTCTCTAAGCGGTTCACAGAGTCAGCATATTGCCCCCAACAATCTGGGTCCTCATTTTACCCACCTCGGAAGGATGGAAGACTGAGTCAACCTTGAGCCGGTGAGATTTGAACCGCCGAACTGCAGCTAGCAGTCAGCTGAAGTAGCCTGCAGTGCTGCACTCTAACCACTGCGCCACCTCGGCTCTTAAGCCTTTTGTAACACGTTTTGAAGCCTACTTCACGAGGTCATCACAAAGGTATGAGTAAGGTAGATTCTGTGCCTCTGTGAGCTTTTTTGAGGAAAAGAAACTCTAAAATAAATCATGTACAAGGTTTTGGATCTTGATCCTGCAGGCTGATGCAAGTAAACGCTGCCAAAATTGCAACCTTAACTGAGATGTCTGCTAGTGTTTTGACCATAGAAACCTGGCTGGAAAAAGGCAATGCTGCATTGGATAAAAAGTAAATGGAGGAAGAAATGGATAGCTTGATTGTATGGTTCTCCCCCCCCCCCCCCGCTCCCCCATGCTTCCAAATCTTACATTTCCTGGGAGATGTAGGACTAGCCCAGGGGTCTGCAACCTGCGGCTCCAGAGCCGCATGCAGTTCTTTGGGCCCTCTGCTGCGGCTCCCTGTCACCCTGTTGCAGCAGAGGGATGAAAGAGCCATCATCCTGTCATGGCAGTGGCATGGCCGGAGCCTTAGTGCAGGAGCGAAGCGCCCCTCTACTTGCCTTTGCGTGGCAACAGCATTCCACCTTCACTGTGGTACATTTGCTGTTGCCGCCAGCAAAGAAGGCTGGGAGAGAACGGTGGGGGTGGATCTTGCGGGGTGGGGGCCATCCCCCAAGCCTGGCCTTCCTCCTCGTTGGTGGGGCCAAGAGAAAGAAGGGGGCAGCGTGGGGAAGCGCTCCCCCGCCAAGCACTGAGCACAACAGCCCGGGGGGGAGATGGCCTGGCAGAAGCGGTCCAATTGGCGAGTTGGACGGCAGAGAGGCCTGGCCCGGCTCTCGCAGCGGAACGTTGTTCACCGCCTTTGAAACGCGCCACTTTCTGTTTCCTGTTCCTTTCCCGGGCAGCGATGGCTGGGGCCGTGAGGGGGGAAGCAGAGACATCAGGGCTGCTCCCCCACTCAGCAAGCCAGGCTTGGAGGAGTGCAGAGAGTTGCAGGCGAGCGCCGGAGGGTCAGAAAATGCGCTCCGACGTCACCCCAACACGCGTTTCCAGCGTGCGCTTCTCTGTCCCGAAGTAGGATTGAGTGGGGAGAAGGGAGCAGGGGGAAGGAGAAGCCCGGCTGGCTTTCCTTTGGCATGGGGCGGGGGGAAGACCCAATACCCCCTCCATGGCCTGCCCGCTGCTCTTGCAGCGCCTTGCACAGCACAGTGAAAGCTAGCGTGCTTCACAATGGGGGAGACTGGGTCCCCTCCCCCTCCTGGAGCCCATTCCCTGCCCCACTCGCCCCTGGCAACACTCTCTCTCTCTTTCTCTCTCTCTCTCTCTCT
>QLTV01001536.1:212723-225353 GCA_003457575.1 Thermophis baileyi
ACCAGTTTATCTGCGTGACCGCCTTATGCCACATTCCTCCCATCGACCAGTGAGGTCGCACAGGGTTGGCCTTCTTCAGGTCCCGTCGGCCAGACAGTGCCGGCTGGCGGGACCGCGGGGGAGGGCCTTCTCTGTAGCCGCTCCGACTCTGTGGAACCAACTTCCCCCCGAGATCCGTACTACCCCCACCTTACTGGCCTTCCGTAAAGCCGTTAAGACCTGGCTTTTCCGGCAGGCCTGGGGCCAATAGTTGCCCTGATTGGCCCATGCATGGTTGTGTGAATGTTTTAGTTTAAATATAGATGTTTTTTTTAATTGCTTTTATATGTTTTATTTTTTTATGATGTAAGCCGCCCAGAGTCCTTCGGGAGTTGGGCGGCATATAAATTTTATAAAATAAATAAATAAATAAATATTTGGCAGGGTGGGCCAAATGTCTCGGAATATCTCCTTTGCCAGTTGCCACTGCCAAAATACAAGACAGATCGACCTTTGTTCTGATCCAGAATAAGAAAATCATCTTCTGTTGTTCAGCTGCAACTTTTGTTTCGAAGCTGTTACCTGTAAGCCAGAGAAAACATCTGAGTCTTTCAGACTTACAAGCCTTGATCCAATCTGCTTTTAAAGTGGCTAAACAACAGAAATGAAGAATGTAGCATCTAAAGTGCCATACTGTGCTTTTTATTTTACTTGCTTTTAAAGTTTCTCTGATAAAGAGCTGTGTAGAATTGTTTATCCTTTTCTTTCTCTTGGTTATCAATACGACAAGTTAATTTTTGAAGCAGGTCTGGTTTTTTTCACGTCTCTTGATGCGCTTCTCGTGAGGACTTAAAGCTAGCTTGAGTGGGAACTTTTGGTTTGACCAAGTTCTTAAAGAAAGTCCTAAAGTAAGGGCCTTTAATCCAAAATTTGGATAATGTTCTGGGACCTGATTTTTGGATTCGTGCAAACCACACATAGGAACAGGGACATTGTCCTTCATTCCAAGCTTGGTGTTTGTGGTGAAGGTGCTTGCCTGGAAACCAGGAAATTGTGAGTTCTAGTTCCACCTTAGGCACAAAATCCGACTGGGTGACTTTGAGCCACTCACTCACTCTCAGTCCAGCCCACTTCACAGACTTGTTGTTGGTGGGGGGAAGTGGGGGAGGAATATTATGTATGTTCACTGCCTTGAGTTACTTATAAAGTAATAAAAGCGGGATAGCAATTTAAATAATTCAATGTTAAAAGTTTTTGTCTCTTTTCAGCTGTGTCTCGGAATGGCTGCGATGCCCAGATGGATGCTCAGAGAGTACATGACCAGCTAGGGACTTCAGGCAAGTGGCACAGGAGCAGAAGTCGTGGCCTGCCTCTTGCGAAGCAAACTAGGTTCCATTCAGACTGGATATGCAGGATTCACTGTCTTAAGCAATTGGTTAAACTTGATTTGCTTTAACCCGGAGAACCCTTTTGGCTACCATTAGCCTGGCTTATTTCAAAGCCATCCACAGGAAGCTTGGAGTACAGTACAAATTGGCTCTCTCCCATCCTCCACTCCGCCATCACCAACCACCATGTCGACGTCTTCACTGCGCCGCCAGATGAAGAATATTGTACATAATTACTCTGAAGCCGAAATCAAGGTTCGTGAGGCTACATCAAATGACCCTTGGGGCCCATCTAGTTCTCTCATGTCTGAAATTGCCGATTTCACCTACAATGTGGTAGCCTTCTCAGAAATCATGAGCATGATCTGGAAGCGTCTCAACGATCATGGGAAAAATTGGCGTCATGTCTACAAGGTAAACATACACCGTGTCTTGTTCTTGGAAATATATACGTCTCTGGTAATGGTGCCATAATCATCCTGTTTTGTTTTTTCATAGCTATTCACTGTTAACTCTGTTTCATTCCATTCCCACTGTGTTCCACAGATACTTTATTAAGAAAGTGGAAAAGTTATTCATATGTATTATGATGTGCATTTTATTACAGAAGGCATGCTTCTTTGGACACACGCAACACAGTATTCAGAAGAATGGATATGTGCGTTGCAATCTGCATACTTTATCCAAAAAGTCCAAATATGTTAATTCATTCACAAATGCAGATTAATTCTCAAGCATGCAAATGGAAGGGCTATTGGTCAGTGGTAGAGAACCAACTTCTCATCCACCTGATCCCAAATTCAGGCCATGACATCTTCAGGAAAGACTGGAAAGATCTAAAACCCTAGAAAGCTTCTAAACTAGGGCTGGACACCTTTTGGTAGCCCAGGAGCTCAGTTAATGCTTGGGGCGGTGAGGCTTTAAAATGAGGGGATGGGATTCCATCATGCAGGTAGTCCTCAACTTATGATTGCAGTTAAGCCTAGATATTATGGTTGAAACTTATGTCTGTCATCAAATGGGTCATCATGTGACCACATCTGATTTTACAACTTTTTTTGTGCCGGTCATTAAGCGAGCCCGTTGTCCAAGCGGCCATTTTTGCCGGAAACCAGATGTGACCACAGGACATTGCAAGTGGCTAAATGTGGGCTGGTTGCCAAATGCCTAAATGCAATCATGGGACTGGGAGGGGCACTTGACCATTGGAACTTTGCATCTGGGTCATAAGTATCTTTTTGGGGGGGGTCTGTCATAACATTGAATGGTTGCTAAGTGACTGCCTGAGGACTAACTTTACCAGGACTGAATTTGGAGAGAGTTTTATGTGTGTGTGTGGGGGGGTTTCTTTGACTTTTAATTAACGCTTCCAAAATCAGTGTTTTCCTTATCCGTCTCCAATGGAGCAGGAAATTATGTTGATGTTTTTCAGCATCATGTTCAGAAGGGCCTCCAAGATTGCAAGAAGAGTTCTCAGGGCTTGCCTGCAACCCTTTTGATGTAGGCTATTGAATTAGATGGGACAGTAACCTCTATTCCTTTACGTATCTTCTTTGAATATATGTAGCACATTTGCTTAGCAAGGCCAAGTAAAAAATATTGCCCGAGTAAAGCTTTGTCAGCTATTTTCAGTCAAAGTTGAATGTCCTATGTTAAGTGGAGCATACAATGATTTTCATTAGATGGGGTAGGCAACCATTTAACCTCTAGATGTTGATGGATTCTAAATTGCACCGACCATGATGGGAAATGTAGTATTGAAGAATGCCGTTTTGCACAAAGAATGGGGAAGCTGGTGATTTGAGCTACAATTTTATGAAACATTAGCCATCATGGGTAGAATAGTGGGAGAAGTAGACCAGCAACATTTGGAGATGTGCAACTTGCCCAGATGCATTTCTTCATATTTCCCCTGTTCTGACCTAGGCTTCACCAAATTATGAAACAGATTCCTTGTCCCGAAAAACCCCTTTTTATTTGGCTAATGTGAATTCTTAGCATTCACATCCAGCAAAGTCCCGGCAAACAGTCTTTCAAGGGTGAGTTGCAAACACAGACCTTATCAGTCCTTGGATAGTTGCCAGGCCGATAGCTTCTTGACACAACGCTGAACAAGGAAATACTTGGCAAGGAGTCTCTCAGATAAGCAAATGTTCACACAAATGAACTAATTGTCTCCTTGTACTTTTGCTCCCGAGTCGACCTCTGTTCCTTAATTGTTCCCTTCTCCTGATAGCTCTGCGCACATTGGGAACAGGCTCCTGCTGTTCTTCAGCCCCACTTATCTCCGACTCCGAATGTAGCTGATAACTGTCGGACGGCCCTGGCCCCATCTCTGCCTCTGACGCAGAGCACTCATCAGAGCCTTCCCCAGACTCCAGGACTGGCCCATGTTCCTCCCCAACCTCCTCACTGTCTGAGTCTGCCACCAGCTCTGCTGGCTGCTGGCGGGCCACAACATCCCCCCTTTTTTTCTGCTGCTTGAATTGTGGGCTACCTTACTGTTTACAGATATATTATAGAGAAAGCGGTGGTTATTGACAAGAAGTCCAGGAGTTGCAATTAGCTTTCTGATATTTGTTGGATCTGGTTCCCATCTGGATGAATCATTTGTTTATTATTCCTGTGTAAGTCCATGTTCTCTAAAACACAGTGCAGGTACCTTCCAGAAACACAGAAAGGATGCTCGGTCTGTGCTTATTATCTCAGTCTGCCTTTTTATCACGACAATCCTTACCATATGCTGTTTTGGTTGCTTAAAATCATTTTTTTCCACAAACGATGTCAGTATGATGGCCTTTTGATGTGGATCACTGTTTTTTATCACCTAATTACCATGTGGAGTAGGAGTGGCTCAAAAAGAAAAAGCAACCAGCCCAAGATTACTAATGAAATTCATCCCTGGCCTGGCCCCACATTTTTACCATTGAATCATTAATTCAGATTTTTTTCTCTGCTACTTGAATTGTGGGCGACCTTGCCATTTACAGATATATTATAGAGAAAGCGGTGGTTATTGACAACAAGTCAAGGAGTTGCAATTAGCTTTCTGATATTTGTTGGATCTGGTTCCCATCTGGATGAATCATTTGTTTATTATTCCTGTGTAAGTCCATGTTCTCTAAAACACAGTGCAGGTACCTTCCAGAAACACAGAAAGGATGCTCGGTCTGTGCTTATTATCTCAGTCTGCCTTTTTATCACGACAATCCTTACCATATGCTGTTTTGGTTGCTTAAAATCATTTTTTTCCACAAACGATGTCAGTATGATGGCCTTTTGATGTGGATCACTGTTTTTTATCACCTAATTACCATGTGGAGTAGGAGTGGCTCAAAAAGAAAAAGCAACCAGCCCAAGATTACTAATGAAATTCATCCCTGGCCTGGCCCCACATTTTTACCATGGAATCATTAATTCATATACTGTAAATACAGGCAATCCTTTTCTTTGACAGAGAACCTGCAGATTTGCATCCAGTTCAACCTGGGCCTCTGCTTCGAAAATATAAAGCTACCAAAGACATTTAGATAGTGAATTCCACCTATTAACTGTCTCCTGTATGAAAACTTATTTACTTGACTTGAACCTTGGCATTCCCATAATCCTGCTTCCCAGGACCAAAATTTCTCAGATTCTCATTTCCACTTTTATCTTCTAAGCATGTCATGAGTTCTTTTCTTCTTGCATCTCTTCCAGGCTTTGACACTTATGGAATACCTAATCAAGACAGGTTCAGAGCGGGTCGCACAGCAGTGTAAGGAGAACATCTACGCCATCCAGACACTAAAGGATTTTCAGTACGTTGACCGGGATGGCAAAGATCAAGGGGTCAACGTGCGGGAGAAGGCCAAGCAGCTGGTGGCCCTCCTTAAAGACGATGAGCGTCTCAAAGAAGAGCGGGCCCACGCCCTCAAAACTAAGGAGAAGCTGGCCCAGACTGCAACCGGTAAGTGTTCTGGGCCTTGATCTAGTTATCCAAATCTACATCTCTCATCTCCAGGTGATTCTTCTTTGGTATAATGAGATTTTGCCTATGTATTTCATAAGGTAGGACAGAACCACATTATTCCTTTGCATGATGGGAAGAATAATTATTAAATAGCAAAGCTGTCAATCATACATTGGACATGAGAAAAGAGATTTTCCTTTGAGTTCACCATATTTAATTTGTATGTGGTCTCTAGGATGCTGCAATTATCTTTAACTCTTTGGGTAGAAGTGATAACACAGGTATTCCTTGTTTAATGACTGCCTTGTACAGGTTTTCCTCGACTTATAACTATAATTGAGCCCAGAATTATGGTCATAAGTCATGCTGGTGGTTAAGCAGGTCATCTTTTGACTGACCCCATTTTATGACATTTTTTGCAGCAGTTGCTAAGCAGATCACCATGCTAGTTAAGCAAATCCGTGATAATTAAGAGAATGCTGTAGTCAGTAAACAAACCCCTTGTCTGCAATGAGAGGTTTTTTGCTTGAGACTGGAAGTAAGCACCTGTTGTAAATCGTGGTCACGTGACTGCAGGATGCTGCAAATGGCTGTAAATTCGGGCCAGTTGCTGAGCACCCGAAATGTGATCGTGTGACCATGGGGAGTGGCCGTCAGAACTTCAAATCCCGGTCGTAAGTACCTTTTTTTGGGATCCGTTGTAACTCCAAATGGTTAAGTGAATGGTCGTAAGTTGAGGTCTATCTATACAGCATTCGTGCACAGTTATGACAATGATGAAAAAGTAATTTTGTGACCAATCCTCACATTTACAATCTTTGCAGGTCTATAGGCAAAGGAAAGCTGAGATAAGATTGTAAGCACAGTCACAGTTTCACTTAGCAATCACTTCACTTAATGACCCAGTTGCTGGTCCCAGTTGTAGTCGCTAAACAAGGATTACCTGTATAACGGCCTGAAGGCCAGAGCCATCACCCAGAGCATTCTTAATTTCATTAAATTTCATTAATTTCTCATTGTATACAGAAAAACAATGGTACATCTGGGTGTATAGTATAAATACTGTCATCTTATATTTAGCTTGGAGAAAAAGCATTAGAATAGAAATTGGGGACCAGATGAGTGTTACACTTTCTGCATCTGAAAAAAAATGTCCTGACACCATCTGCAACCCCATTCCCATACAGCAGCCTTTCCCACTTCTGGTTTCCTTCGGTTCTAATATGATTGTCAAGCACAGGAAATCAAGAGTCAAGGCAATGGAAATGAGTACAGCTATATGGCATGCTAACACTCTCTACAAGAATCTGAACTACTAGCAGTCAGAGCAAATTGGCGATAGATAAGAGTTAATGGAATTCAAGGTGGACTGGACTTAAATCTCTTGTGGGTGCGAAGGGACTTGGGAGTGATGACATGCTTGACCCTTCGGGCTCAGCCTAGTCATCTACCATGATAGAACCGTAACTTCCAGAATTCCCATATTGTTTTAAGAACTAGGTTCCAAATGCATTTGGGAAGTTCCTGATAAGGTGAGGTGCTGGAATTTGTTTGTAGAAGCTGGATTGTTTTGGCTGTTTAGGTTCAATTATGAGGATGTTTGAAAAATCTGAACCTGCTATTTGTCTCCAGTGCAACTTTGTCTTTTCTCGTTGGAGACAGCAAGGAGGACAGTGTGAAGTCATTCATAGGAAAACATAGGCGTCTTGTCTTGATCGTGTTCATTTTTCTGAAATTATACCTACAGAGAAAGGCGTGCCCCTGATATAACTCACCAATTTGGTAGGTTGCCAGGCTCTGAGATTGAGTTACAGGCCTCCTTAATAGCAATAGCACTTAGACTTATATACCGCTTTACAGTGCTTTACAGCCCTCTCTAAGCGGTTCACAGAGTCAGCATATTGATCTGCTGGTGCCCTTTCTCCATATCGATAACCTCTGGATCAAATTCCACCACATTTGTTTGCATGACATCTGGTAGGGCAGGTTCAGATTTTTTTTTTTATGTGCAGCGTTTGCTTCCTGTTGGAATCATTTCAGCACAAATACAGGGAACTGGGGAATTGTTAGAGATAATTCAGTAGAAAAAGGAAGGAGGGAATATCCATAGCCTCCCCCCCAACCCCCAAATGGAGCTGCAGATAGACTTCTAACCATATCTGGCCAGAGAAATATCCCAAGCAATGGGCGGCAGTTAAATTCAACCCCTAACCTCATGATATGTGTAGTGTTAACACTCCTACACCCTTTGATTGAAGTACAATAGATAAAGGAAGATAAGAAAGTTGCCTTCAACACTAATTCCTAAAACAAATCTATGAAAAATAAAACTATAATGTCATATAAGAGAGAGATGAAATAGCAAGTCCTATTGAGTTCTTCAGAAGTGCTCCCCTCATAAATTAAGTTTCTTGGATGTGTTTGTGGAAGTAGGAAAAACCAAAGGCCATACCAACCTTTTGGACAATGGGAAAAATGGTGCTTAAAATAGCAAAGCTGTCAGTCATACTGTCAGGAAGGAGAGAAATTTTCCCTTGAGTTCACCCTATTTAATTTGTCTGTGTATTTTGGTCTCTAGATACTGCAGGCTGTCAGGGTTCCGACAGATGCCCTAATTAAATCATGAGCCTCAAGCCAAGCTTCAAAAGAAATCCAGTTATTTATTAGGAGCTTCATGCCGGCACGGACCAGGTGGAGCCAACTCTGACCTTAGTTAATTCATGCTTTGCCTCTGACCCTGTTTCCCCCTCCCCCCCATATGTGTCATCAGTCACATTCCCCAACGAACGGGTTGTAAAAGTCACTCCCCTCTGGCCACTGTGGGTTTCCGTGGAGACGACCTCTGCATATTGGTTGGAATGTGCCTTGTTTTGACTGAGATGCCAGCTCCTTGATGCAGCTGCGAAGTTCACTTTCCCATCCCCCTTGCCTATGACAACTCAAGAGCAGGTCAGGGATGGTTTGCGAGTTGACATTCGGCTCCCCTCACTTCCTGAAGGCGACCTGTGCAAAGCAAAAACAGTTTGAGTACAGGTATAGATTTTAGGGTTGTGATTCCCCCCCAGGCTTGTTTGGGTTGTCTGCATGGAATTTAGCTATGAGGCGGTCAGCCTGGATGTTTCTACTCTTTACCCAAGACGCCTTTGATAATGGGTAGCCCTTCCACTTGATTAGGTATTGGAGCTGTCTCCTGTGCCACCTCGAGTTGAGGATGCGTGGCACCGCATAATGGGTTTGGCCCCCTATGACCACTAGGTCTGGGGGCTCACGGGGTAGTGGTCTCAGGGTTGACCCGACCACGGGTTTTAAGAGACTGCTATGGAATACCGGGTGTATCTTCCCTAGCAGCCAGGGCAATTTTAATTGCACCGTGACCGGGTTGATAATCTTCACTATGGGGAATGGCCCCATGAACTTGGGTCCCAGCTTCTTGCTGGGGAGTTTTAACCTCAAGTATTTTGTGGAGAGGTAGACCTTTCCCCCCAGCTGGAATGGCCGTTGTGGGGCTTGGTGTTTGCCTGTTTCTTATAGGTCTGCGCCGCTTTAGCTAGCGCTTTCTTGACATTTTCCCATGCTGCTTTTAGCGTTGACAGCCAGTCTGTCAAGCTAATTGAGGAGGGGGGATCCCTTGGGTATTCTGGCATTGGGACGAAGTCCATGCCGCTCATTATTTTGAATGGTGAACAGCATTATTGTACGCGACCTCGGCGAAAGGCAAGAGGTCCGCCCAATTGGACTGCTAATAGTTCACGTAACACCTCAGGTACTGCTCTACCATGGCGTTCAAACGTTCTGACCCCCCATTGGTAGCCGGATGAAAAGCTGAGCTAAGGCCCTGGGACGACCCAATAGACCGCAGGAACTCCCTCCAGAACTTAGCCGTGAACTGGACCCCTCTGTCTGAGATGATTCTTCGTGGTACTCCATGCAGGCAGTAGATATGTTTCAGGAACAGTTTGGCTAACTGGTGGGCTGAGGGTAGTCCGCTGCAGGGTATGAAGTGTGCCTGCTTGGAGACTAAGTCAATCACCATCCAGATCACCGTATTCCCCCCGCCTTTTGGCAACTCCACAATAAAGTCCATTGCAGTTTCCTCCCATGGCCTCATTGGCTCTGCCACCGGTTGCAGTAGTCCGGGGGGGTTTCCTGGTCATTTTTTCATAGTGGCGCAGATGGTACAGCTTTTCACATAACTGTCCACATCTCTTTTCATGCCGGGCCACCAGAATTGCCTCCACGCTAAGTGTAAAGTCTTTAGGAACCCAAAGTGGCCCGCCGATTTGACATAGTGGCTTTGTTGGAGGATTAAGGTGCGTAGGGACTCTGGAACGTAGAGTTTCATCCCCTTCCACGCTAGGTCGTCTCTTTTTGTCAAGATGTGTTGGTTGTCACGGAACCAGGGGTCTGTTAACAGTTTGGTTTTGAGTTTCGTGGTTAGATCGCTTGCGGGTCGGTCTTGCCGGTTGCGGCGTTGTTGTCTGGTGGTCACTTGGGCTGCTGTTTGGGTAGGGGGGATGATGGTGTCTACTACCTCCTCCCATTCGCATTTGTACTGGGGCATGCGGGAGAGGGCGTCAGCTAGGAAATTCCTTCCCCTGGGGATATGTTTCAGCACGAAGTTGAATTGGTTGAAATATTGGGCCCAGTGGACTTGTTCGGGCGATAATTTCCACCGGGTCCTAAGGGCCTCCAGATTTTTATGGTCAGTCCAGACTTCAAACGGTTTCTCCCCCCCCCCCTTCCAGTAGGTGGCGCCAGGTTAGGAGTGCCCATCTTACCGCAAAAGCTTCTTTTTCCCATGCAGCCCATCGCCTCTCTGTGTCCGTGAGTTTGTGGGAGGTGTAGGCGCAGGGCTGTAATTGGCTATTTCTTTGGAGTAGCACTGCTCCCACTGCCACATCGCTGACGTCTGCTTGGATAACGAAGGGTTGTTCGGGGTCTGGATGCTTTGGCATTGGTTCCTTTGCAAAAAGTCCCTTTAGTGTTTCGAATGCCTTTTGGCAGTTTAGATCCCACTGCAGGGGTTGTCCCAGGCGGGGCTTCGCCCCTGGGCTTCCCATCTTGAGGAGGTCTGTCGTGGGTTTGGCAATTCTCGCGAAGGAGGGGATGAATTGCCTGTAAAGGTTTGCGAATCCTAGGAAACTTTGTAGTTGTCTGTGGGTGCGGGGGGGCTGCCAGCCTTGGACGGCTTGTACTTTGGCTGGGTCCATCTCTATGCCCTCATTTGACACTCAGTAGCCCAGGTAATCTAGCCATTCGCGGTGAAATTCGCATTTTGACAGCTTGATGTACAGGTTTGCCGCCAGAAGTTTTTCCAGTACCTGGCGGACCAGGGGTATGTGGTCCTCCATGGTCTCGGTGTAAATGAGGATGTTGTCGAGGTAGGCAAGGACCCCCTTATAGAGGTGCTCATGCAGCACCTCGTTTATTAACTGCATGAACACCGCCGGAGCCCCCTGCAGTCCGAATGGCATTACCTTGAATTGGAAACTCCCTAGGGGGCAGTTGAATGCTGTTTTCCATTCATCTCCCTCCCTGATGCGGACTCGGTAGTATGCTTCTCTGAGGTCTAATTTGCTAAAGACTTTTCCCTTGGCTAGGTGGGACAGCATGTCCTTCATGAGAGGAAGGGGGTATAGGTTTATACCTCTAAAGTCAACGCATAATCTCATAGTTCCTTCTTTTTTTTCTTTGAACAGGACTGGGGCTGCGACCCGTGGCTTGGCTCGTTCGATGAACCCCCTTGCTAGGTTTTTGTCTATATATTTGCGCATTTCTTGCATTTCCCGGGATGTCATGGCGTACAGTTTGGGTTTGGGTAGTTTTGCCCCGGGGATGATTTCAATGGTATAGTCCGTCTCGTGGGGGGGGGTAGAACGTCGCAAGGTCCTTGAGGATCTGTTCGACCTCTGGGGTTTTGTCAGAGGTGGCTGCCAATAGTTCGGGGGGGGGCCTTTAGGGAGGTTTCTTGCATGGGCGATGCTTCTATTTGCTGGTGCGGGAGGGGTTTGGGTCCTCTAGCTATCCTCAGCCTCCGGGTACCCCCTTCCCACCAGATCGTCGGGCCCCACTTGTCTAGCCAAGAGAGCCCCAGTATGACTGTGTCTGTCATTTTAGGGGCTATTATGAACCGAATTGTTTCCCAGTGGTCCACTAGCTCGAGTTTCACTGGTTCAGTTAGATGGGTGGCGTAGGCTCCCCCCAATAGTGACCTATTGACCTGTTCGAATCTGATCAGGTGGGCCAGTCTCTTCGCTCTAATCCCCAGTTTCAGGACTGTGGCTAGGTTAATCAGGCATCTAGTGCAGCCTGAGTCTATTAGGGCTTGAAAAGTGCCCTGGGTTCCTGTCTTTGGGGCTGTGAGGTGTATAGGGAGGACGAAGGGGTGGATCGGTTCACTCACCATCGGATCATCTTCGCCATCGTCCTCACTGTCATAGGGATCCAGCGATTGGTCGTCGTTGGCTGGAGTCCCCGCTTCTTCAACTGTGTTAGGAGGGACCTCTATGGCCTGGAGGGCTTTTTGGGTCGTATCAACAGCATGCCTGGGGCCTCGTTCCGGTCGCGCCCTGGGTGGTGGCTCTGGTTTGGTTTTCGGGGCTGGGGTTGCGCATGCCGAGGCGATGTGGCCCATCCCTCTGCATCTGTAGCATTTCAACTGGCTTCGTGGGAAGGTTGATTTTTAGGGCCGGCTGTGCTGCTGCGATCTCTCGTCAGCCGGATGGTCTCCGGTCTGGTTCGCCTCTCTCCTTGGTGTCTGGTTGCTTCAGCATGTCGTTTGCACGCAATCCGCAGTCAACTTTTATGGCCACTCGGAACCACTCAGAGAGTCAGTTTGGAATGTCCCGGTAGGCGGTCACCTGGCTAATTTGCTTGTCCAGGCTCGTTCTGAAAAAGTGAACTAATATTTATTTATTTATTTATTTTATTTTATAAAATTTATATGCCGCCCAACTCCCGAAGGACTCTGGGCAGCTTACATCATAAAAAATAAAACATATAAAAACAATTTAAAAAAGAAAGGGGAAAAAAAACCCCCAACTATATTTAAAATAAAACATTCACACAACCATGCATGGGCCAATCAGAACAACTATTGGCCCCAGGCCTGCCGGAAAAGCCAGGTCTTAAGGGCTTTACGGAAGGCCAGTAAGGTGGGGGTAGTACGGATCTCGGGGGGTAGTTGGTGCCACAGAGTCGGAGAGGCTACAGAGAAGGCCCTCCCCCGCGGGCCCGCCCGCCGGCACTGCTTAGCTGAGGGGACCTGGAGGAGCCCAACCGTGTGGGATCTTACCGGTCACCGGGAGCTAT
>QLTV01001536.1:228112-248020 GCA_003457575.1 Thermophis baileyi
ACACACATCAGAATTAAAACCGTCTCTCGAACAAAAGCTTGCTTGGTTTGTTCCACAGAAAGAAGGCAAAATTCAATCTGCGGTTTGGAGCACCAAAACAGGTCAGTTAGCCAGTCCAACTGTTGGTCTCTTCATAGATCTTCATAGGTCTGTATATGATGTCTTTTTTATGCTGTCCTCATCCCAGCTTGATTTTCTTTATGCCAAAGCCTCTTAGGGTTTGGAGCACCAAAACAGGTCAGTTAGCCAGTCCAACCGTTGGTCTCTTCATAGATCTTCATAGGTCTGTATATGATGTCTTTTTTATGCTGTCCTCATCCCAGCTTGATTTTCTTTATGCCAAAGCCTCTTCAGGATAATAGGAGGTGTTTTCCTGCCTGCCCTTTCCTTCAGATAGTTGCCAGGAATGTTTGCAGTGTTTGTAATGAAGAGAGGAGGAAGCCTCCCAGGGCTGCTGCTAATAACTTCTGCAAAGTAGATGTAATAGTTGTTCCGGCAAAGGGGGTAACTTCCCCACGACTCTTCTGAATTCACGGATGTGTTCTTTAATGGGTCGCCCCCTCTGCTTTAGGTTTTGGAGCTCATCCTCCGCGTACGTATCCTCCACCACCTCCTCAAATCTGGCTTCTAGCTCTTGAAGGAAATTGTCAATGTCTTGCAGTTGGGGGGCTCTCCTTTTATGGAGGGCTGATAGCCATTCCTTTGCTTCTCCCTCTAGCCCCCCGGCGATGGTGTCCACCATGGCTCTGTGCGATGGGTAGAGGTGGCCATAGTGCTCTAGGTAGACTCTAGCAGAGTCAAGGAATAGAGCCAGTTGATCTGAGTCCCCATCGAATTTCCCCCTGAATTGTGGTGGTTCGTTCAGCCCTGCTCTTCCCTCACCATGTTGGGCCCCGTGATCCTGCGCTTGGTGTGTTTGGTGGTCTCTTTCGGCTCTGGTTTGGAGGGAGGGGAGGGGTCGCCCCCCTTGGGCGGCTAGCCTGTTACGTGGAGGGGCCACCGGTAGCAGCCTTGGGCTCATTCTCCCTCTGGGTAGTGGAGAAGGGGGGCTGTGTTCCCATCTGCTTCTCCTTGCTTCAAAGGGCTCAGATGTAAACCCCCTCTCTTTTGGGCGGCACGACGGCCCCTCATCCCGAAGGGTGGTTCGTTCAAATTTCTCCCTCAGCTGTTCTACGGATCCCCCCAAGGATTCCATCAGAGTTTTTGGGAGTCTGGCATGTTCCCAGTCCATCATTCATTCCACTCTTCCTAGCTTGCTCAGGGGTTTTCCCCAGCCCTGAGCTCTGGGGTGGGGGAGTTCAACCTCAGCCGCTTTAGGGACTTTTTTCCACCAATACTCATCTTTTTTTTGTTTCAGTTGCTGCGATGGGCCTCTCGGCTTTGATGTCCAGGGAGGGCTGCAATTTGGCTCCGGTTGGGCTGCTGGTTCCTGGAGTTCCCTGGGTGGGGGCAAGTTCTACCCCTCTCAGGGTCGCCTGGAGCAGGCTCTCTTCAGATAGTCTGCCCTCTACCATGGTAGCCTGAGTTTCTCTCCACGCACCCCAGGTGTCGGGGAGCGGATGGAGGGTCCGGGGCTCAGGAATCCCGGTCGTTTTTATTAGTTTTGGGAGAGTTGGCTCGCTGTCAGGGTTCCAACAGATGCCCTAATTAAATCATGAACCTCAAGCCAAGCTTCAAAAGAAATCCAGTTATTTATTAGGAGCTTCATGCTGGCACGGACCAGGTGGAGCCAACTCTGACCTTAGTTAATTCACGCTTTGCCTCTGATCCTGTTTACCCCTTCCCCCCCCCATATGTGTCATCAGTCACATTCCCCAACGAAGCAATTTCACGGGTTGTAAAAGTCACTCCCCTCCGGCCACTGTGGGTTTCCGTAGAGACGACCTCGGCATATAGGTTGGAATGTGCCTTGTTTTGACTGAGATGCCAGCTCCTTGATGCAGCTGCGAAGTTCGCTTTCCCATCCCCCTTGCCTATGGCAACTCAAGAGCAGGTCAGGGATGCTTAGCGAGTTGACACAGTCACCTTTAATTCTTTGGGTAGCAATGAGACTATAGTGGTCTAAAACCACAGCCATTCCTGGAGCAGTCTTAATTTCATGAAACACCTTTGTTTCTCATTTTATGTGGAAAAACAATGATGCCTCTGTATGTGATATAAATAGTGTACAGTGATTGGGTTAATCACTTTAACAATTGGGAATGGGCCCACATATTTAGGACCAAGTTTCTTAGATGGTTGGGTGGACTGTAAGTACTTTGTGGAGAGGTAGACTCTGTCACCTACTTTAAAATCTTTTGACTTCACACATTTTTTGTCAGCTTGTTTCTTATGTGCCTGACGTGCCTCCTCCAGTGCCTTACAGGCAACTGGCCAAGTGTTCTGCAATTGGGCTATCCACTCCGCTAAGGCGGGTACGTGTGGTTTCTCTTGAGGCAGCTCTGGCATAGCTACAAAGTCCTGACCGGAGGCTACCTTAAATGGGGTGAACCCCGTGCTACTATGCACAGAATTGTTATATGCTACCTCTGCAAAAGGCAAAAGGTCAGCCCAATTGTCCTGTTGGTAATTAATGTAGCACCTGAGGTACTGTTCCAGGACTGCGTTGGTTCTCTCACAAGCCCCATTAGTTTGGGGGTGATGGGAGGAGCTTAAGCCCTGGGCGGTTCCCAACAGCTTCAAAAACTCCCACCAAAACTGCGATGTAAATTGCACTCCTCTATCGGAAATAATGTGCTCAGGCGCACCGTGCAACCTATATACGTGTTGTACGAAGAGTTTAGCTAACATCTTTGTGGAGGGAATTTTGGGGCACAGAACAAAGTGCACCTGTTTTGAAAAAAGATCAGTAACAACCCAAATAACAGTGTCCCCCCCCCACTTTCAGGCAATTCCACAATAAAGTCCATAGATATTTCTTTCCACGGTGCCTGGGGGTTAGCCACAGTCTGTAAAAGCCCTGTGGTTTCCCCGGAGGTCTCTTTGCCGCAGCACAAACTGGACAGCTGGCTACATAGCTTTCAATGTCTTTCTTCAAGGAAGGCCACCAAAACTGCCTCTTAACCAAGTGCAGGGTTTTTACAAATCCAAAATGTCCTGCTGACATGAGTCATGGGCGCCCTTTAATATGGTGTCTCTCAAGCTTGAGGGCACGTATAATTTGGCCGCAACCCAAGCCAGTCCATCACGCATGGTGCAGTCATTTTTGTGAGTAGTAAACCATTCATCAGCTTTTAGTGCTTCTTTGAGCTTCTCACACAGTTCATTTGGAATCTCAGACTCCTCCTTCCCCTGAGCCCTAGTGGTTACCGTGGCTGCTAGCTGCTTCAAGGCGATAACAGGTCTGACCACTTCAGCTTTAACGCCGTTGTATTGGGGCAATCTAGACAAAGCATCCGCCATAAAATTCTTCCCCCCCCGGTACATAACGCAGGGTGAAGTTGAAACGATTAAAGTGTTTAGCCCAATGGATTAGTTTAGGGGATAGCCTGCGCGGAGTTTTCAGGGCTTCCAGATTTTTATGGTCAGTCCATACTTCAAACGGCATCCTTGCCCCTTGCAGGAAATGCCGCCAAGTGAGTAGGTCCCACAGCACTGCATACGCCTCCTTCTCCCATATCGCCCACCTCTGTTCAGTCTCGGTGAGTTTCTTCCAAGTGTATGCGCATGGCTGTAGCAACCCCCGGGCATTCCTCTGCAATAACACCGCCCCCATGGCTACATCGCTTGCGTCGGCCTGAATTACAAATGGAGCGTCTGGGTCGAGGTGCTTCAGCACAGGTTCTGCTGCGAACAGTCGTTTGAGCTTTTCAAACGCTGCTTGGCACTCAATGGTCCACTTAAGTGGCTGACCTGGTTTTGGCTTCCCCTCACCCTTAGTTTTTAAAAGGTTGGTGATCGGCAATGTGATCTTTGCAAAGGAGGGGATGAACTGTCAGTAGAAATTGGCAAAACCCAGGAAGCTTTGCAATTGCCTCCTAGTGCGGGGAGGGGTCCACTCTAACACTGCCTTTACCTTTTCTGGGTCCATCTCCACTCCTTCATTTGAGATACGATAACCCAGGTAATCAATCTTATCTTGGTGAAATTCACACTTTGAAAGTTTTGCATACAGTTCAGCGGCTCGGACCCTTTTAAGGACTGCCCGCACCAATTTCACATGTTCCTCCCTCGTTTCAGTGTATATTAAAATATCAGCCAAATACACCAACACTCCCTTGTACAAAAAGTCATGGAGCACCTCATTGATCAGTTGCATGAACACCGCGGGGGGGCCCTGTAAGCCGAAAGGGAGCACCCGGAACTGGAAACATCCCAGGGGGCAATTAAATGCAATTTTCCATTCGTCGCCCTCCTTGATTCACACCCGGTAGTAAGCTTCCCGCAAGTCTAACTTAGTGAAGATTTTTCCTTTGGCTAGATGCGCCAACATGTCCTTCATCAGGGCAGTGGGTAGACATTTTCTACACACACCGCGTTTAGCCCCCTATAATCAACGCATAGACGAAGAGTCCCATCTTTCTTCTCCCGGAACAAAACTGGGGCTGCCACCCGTGGCCTTGCTGGTTGGATAAATCCACATTTTAAGTTCTTGTTTATGAAGGTTCGAAGCTCTCCTAGGTCGCGTGGAATCATCGAGTAAAGTTTAGGCTTTGGAAGTTTAGCTCCAGGAAGGATTTCAGTACTGCAGTCTGTGGGGCGATGGGGCGGGAGCGCATCAGAGCCTTTCTCACCAAACACATCTCTCAAGTCCCAGTGCTCCTTTGGGATTTGGGATTCGCTTATTGAGTGATCCCGAGCTGCTGCCCCCAGCTCCCTTCGCCCTTTGTTTCTCTCACCGCTGGGTTTTGGGATCTTTTCCTCTTCCTTGGCCACTTTCTGCCGAATCTTTAAAAGCCCCCTCCTCCAATTCACTTCAGGGTTCCATTTCTGCAGCCAAGACAGTCCAAGTAGGAGGGGCCTCTCCATCCCTGGCGCCACTATAAAACTCAGAGTCTCTTTATGCTTTCCCATTCTCATCTCTACTGGTTCAGTTATAAAGTGAGCTGCCCCCCCTCCAGCTACAGTCCCATCTAGCTGGCAAAACGCTATGGGCACTCTCAGCCGTTTGAGTTTCAGTCCCAGCTTTTCAACGACTTCAGGGCTGACCACGCACCTAGTGCAGCCTGAGTCCATTAAAGCCAGCATCCTCCCTTGGGCCCCTGAAGAGGGCACCACTAACTCCACAGGGAGGGTTACAGGGGTCACCCGCCAAATTACCAGGGGATCATCATCGCCGTCGCTGTCAGCCTCACCCGAGTTGGTCGGAGTTCCCAACCCCTCAGAGCCAGGAGGGGTGAACTCTACGACCTCCAGACCTTTCAGTGCTGTCTCTCGGGTCCTTGGAGCTGGTTTTGTTGCCTCCTCCCTCGGGGTTGCCGTGGTGCTGAGGTTGGGTCTGCTGGATTGATATGCTGCAGTTCGGTGCCCCTCCCCCCCACGTCTGAGGCACATCATGCTCCTGGGGTGTTTCTTACGTGTGGGAGGGAAGGACTCACCCCGTCTGCCGGTCCTCCAGCATCGGTCCCGGGCAAGGTCCATCTCCACTTCTGCCGCCAACACATACCAGTGTTGTAGGGTTCGTGGGGCCCCACGCGAGACGCAGGTGTGGTAGATGTCACTGAGGCCATCTTTGAAGCAGTCAATGAGGATGTCTTCGGACCATGCGGCCAATCGGCATGCCAACTCTCGAAACTCCTGGGTGTATGTGGCCACCGACCATCGCCCTTGGGTGATGGTCTTTATCCGGATCCTAGCCTTGAGCTCAGCCAGTGGATCCTCGAACCATTGGCGAAGGGCTGCCATAAAGTGGTCATAGTTCCGCAGTTGGGGGACATTGTCATTGTGGAGGGAGACCATCCACTCCGCAGCCGCCCCCTCCAGGGCCATGGTTACTTGTCTTATCTGGGCTTCTGCCGTCCCCAGTTCGGCCACATACTCCTGCATGTAGTTCCAGACTTGCACCAAGAAGAACCCCAATTGCTCAGGGTCTCCCCCATACTTAACACCCAAGGCTGGGACCTTTGGGGCCCGGTGCCTTCGAGGAACGGTCTCTGCAGGCGGGGTGGCTTGCGCAGCTTGGTCTGGGGCGACCCAGGAACCTTGAGAAGCTGCCTGTGCAAGAGGCTCTTGGGCTCTTTGACTCCCCCTAACCTGTTGTATCAGGAACAGGGCCTGGTATAGCATGGCTTCCTCTGGGCTTCTCTCCAGGGGGGGGGGTCTTCCCTTTGCCCCACGCCCCTCGCCCACCTGAGCCTGATGGGCTTCTTGCTGAAGTCCAGCTCCTCTTGCCATTCTGCCTCACCTCGACTGGTCTAGTGGGGGAGCCGGCCATAGCTCCAATTTCCTCCAGCTCACCCCTGTGGTTGGACATTGGATGCTTGGTCCCCACGGTAGACTGCTGTCTCCTGGTTGACCATTAAAGTATAGCTTGCTTAATGTCAGGGCTGCCTCTGTTCATTTCCTAGGAAAGAAAATCCTTGGTTCCATAGATTTAGAGAGAAGTACTTTTACTAGGAACAAACTGAAAGCAAACAGTTTCAAGCAAGCTATGAGGGAAACCGCGCGAGCACATCAACTTCAAACGCAGTATACAGCCCAACCCCCTTCTAGCTAGGCAACCACATACCAGAGCCAACCAACGTGGCCTTGGAGATAACAGCAGTTGCAAAGCTGCAGTGTAATCTTCCCCCCTATTCCCTCCCCCCTATTTTATGGCAGCAGCAACAGGCTGGCTGGCATAGATAGATAATCCAGAAGATATGACAGTTCATAGTAAGCTTTATGACTGAACAAAAATGTGAA
Organism: Thermophis baileyi; assembly: GCA_003457575.1. Classification (NCBI taxonomy): domain Eukaryota; kingdom Metazoa; phylum Chordata; class Lepidosauria; order Squamata; family Dipsadidae; genus Thermophis; species Thermophis baileyi. Next base: position 234,956 of record QLTV01001536.1, read on the forward strand.
GCAGAGTCTTTAAGTCTGTCCAGCACTCTCTAGGGACAGGCAGCTTCAAACCTGGAAATGCAGGATCTTGTTTTCACTGGATCCAGATGGAATTCAAAACTTAGGAAATAGAGACATGCTGTACAACACATACTGGGATTTGCTTAGTCTTGAAGTGTGGCCTTTAGCTATTGCTGCAATTACTTTTTACTTCTTCGGTTGTTTTGATTAGTGTTTATCAATTTTAGGTGATTTTAAGTATTTCCTTTGGCCTTTGGATCATAGCAATAGCAGTTAGACTTATATACCGCTTCATAGTGCTTTACAGCCCTCTCTAAGTGGTTTACAGAGTTAGCATATTGCCCCCAACAATCTGGGTCCTCATTTTACCCACCTCAGAAGGATGGAAGGCTGAGTCAACCTTGAGCCGGTGAGATTTGAACCGCCGAACTGCAGCTAGCAGTCAGCTGAAGTAGCCTCCAGTGCTGCACTCTAACCACTGCGCCACCTCTAACCACTGCGTCATCTTGCTAACCTGCACTTGAGGCTCTGCAGCTGTAGGAGAAATGTAATGAACAAATTGTAAATGAAAATGTGGTACTTCATGAAAGTTACCGCAATAGCACTTAGACTTATATACTGCTTCACAGTGCTTTACAGCCCTCTCTAAGCCATTTACAGAGTCAGTGTCAACCCTGAAGCTGACCTGACCGGAGCCATCTTGGAGCTTCAGTGTTGCCACACTGGAGCTGAGGGATAGGGAGGGGGGATTAGAGATAGCTGGGGTTTTGTAGCCAAAATAAAATACTTTCTCTTGGGAACCAAAGATATTCTCACACCTGGACCGTGGAAGGAGGAGTGAGGTCACCAGACAACCAGGCAGCGTCTTGATTGGACCATGTGACTGATTGATTGGGGTTGTGGGAAAACTTTCTCTTTTAATTAGGTGAAAACTGTGGGAACCTTCAGAGTATTTGTGCCAATATGATATCTCCAATAAAGCTATTCTTTGAGGAATTCATCTGCCTCGGAGTTTTGCTTGCTATGGGACTATTACTTGGAACCCTGACATTCAGCATATTGCCCCCAACAATCTGGGTCCTCATTTTACCGACCTTGGAAGGATGGAAGACTGAGTCAACCTTGAGCCGGTCAGGATCGAACCCCTGGCAGTCGGCAGAATTAGCCTGCAATACTGCATTCTAACCACTGCGCCACCATGGCTGTACATCAGTGTACATAGATTTGCCGTAAAATTGACCAAGTTCTGTGATAAAGGCAATCACAAATAAGGTTGGAGTGAGAGGCTGTGTATTATTTGCAGTTGTTTGGGAGAAATATCTATCATCTGTCATCTCCTTACTGTCTACCTGCAAACATACAGATTGCTTTGGTCCTTCAACTGAGGTTGGAAAGATCTTCATTCTGGACCAACTATCTCCTGTCCTGTTCTCCTTTTTCAGCTTCTTCTGCTTCATCGTCTTTGGCAAATGCCCCAGTAGAAGCAGAGCAAGCATGGCCCCAGAGCAGCGGGGAAGAAGAGCTGCAGCTGCAGCTGGCACTGGCCATGAGTAAAGAGGAAGCGGAGCAGGTAAGCACCAAGGTAAATCTGTCACTGGAGGCTCTTTGGATGCACGGAGGTGGGGCAAAGAATGGGCGAATGATAATTGTCTGATGGGATATAAAACACTGTATATTTCAAGGGAGGGGCTGTTATTTGGTGTGCAAGTTCTCGTTTGAATCTATTGAAGCTTAAGAACTGTCATGTAGAAGAATATAAAACTTTATTAGATCAGGAATACTATTTTGATTTGGGACCATTCTCCTATTTCTTTGTAGGAAAAACATCTCCAGAAGTTTCCTCTCCCCACCTCAAGGTCTAGCTGGTTGAAAAATTGAGCAGCTGCTACAACTGTAGAGTTGCATAGGTTATTCTAGCTCAATATTCTCAACTTCATCACATTTAAGATCTGTGGATTTCCTCTCCCAGAATTCCACAGCCAGAATGTTGGTTGGGGGATTCTGGGAGTTGAAGACCACACACTTAAAGTTGCTGAGCTTGAGGAACACGGCTATAGGCCATGAAGAGAATCAGAAATAGAGTCTGCAGGCTTTTAAATTTTGTTCCCTTGATTATATTCCACACTTGGGAGTGATGTCGTGGACTTTGCATTAAATCTAATCCCAAAGCATAGCCTGATCCCACTTCCTTTTGTAATTTTCTGATTGTAATTTTAACCCCACTTGAGTAACATCAGAAGCTCTAAGAGGGCTCCCCTTGTGTAGGGATGGCTGGGAAAGCTAAGATAGCAGCCAATGATTCCTCTCAGGCTCTGTGCAGAGACGTCATAGCCTCTTAAGGTCTGGTACCTGAAGGATTGCCTTTCCTAACCTCTCTGTTTAGGCAGGAGTCCCCAATCCCCGCACTGCGGCCTGGTACTGGGCTGTGGCTTGTTCGGAACCGGGCCATGCAAGCAGCAGGCGAGCGCATGTGTGCAGCTCCATTTGCACAAGGGCCTGCCGCTGGCACAAATGGAGCTTCACACGCGCAAATGGAGCTGTGCATGCAAGCGTGCGTGCCTGCCACTCACACGGAACCCTTTCTTCTCCCTCCCCCCCAGTCTGCAAAGCCGGTTTCTCTGCATCCCCCCATCTTTGATGAGAAAAAAGTTTTATGAATGGTAAATCCCAGTTACTCAATGACTCACCTCCTTTTGATGGTTGTTCAGTGCCAAAAAAAAGTACAGGTAGTCTTTTTGTTAGAACAGTAATTGGGATCTAAATTTCTGTCACTAAGTGAACAGTCATAAAGTACAACATCATGTGATCTCACTGTTCAGCAATGAGAATCCCAGCAGTTCCCATGGTTATTAGAATCCCTATGGTTGTTAGGCAAGGATCCACCCCAATCCAAGGCATTCCTGGCTTGGTCCCTCCCTGCCCCGAGCCTCAGTAACTGAAGAGACTGCCTCCACTGCCTTCTTTTTGGCTCCCTCACCTGCCTATCTCCCCCCTGTCTCTGCGGTTTTTGGCCACCCTGCAGTCCACCACCTGGGAAGAAAGCCAGCTGTGATTTGGACAAGGCTGCATGTGGCCTTGGGAAGAAAGCTTAGTGCGGCCAGCAGCTACATCATGAAGGACCAGGCCACATGCACCTTGTCAACAGTGGGTAGAAGAAGATGGGGAAGGCCAGCTGGGAGCAGCAGAGCTGGCAGGATGAGAGGAATGCAGGCTGGCAGGGCAAATGGAGCCCAGGGCCAGCAGAGCCCAGAGTAGCAGGACGGGCAGAGCTGGTGGAGGGCAGGGAGGCCAAAAGGGCAGAGAGGGAGGCAACAGAATAGGTAGGGAGGAGTTGAAAAGCACCCCTGCAGTTATTTATTGTCGGTGGTCTGCAAAGCCCCTGAATTTTGATCACATAACAACAGCAGGGGCACTGGAATGGCCATAACTTTGGGGACTGGGCAGTAACATTCAGTCATTGCTGCTGTAATTTCAAACAGTTGCTGATCTTCAACTTTGTTTCCACTGTATTATGCTGCTTTTTTATCAGCAATTATTAATTATTAATTACTTTCAATTCTGCTGTGCATTTGTTGTGCTATTTTTTAATTCAAAAATTAAAAAGCTTAAAAAGATGATAGTGAGAAAGTCCCTGGCTTTAATAGCTTAAAGCAGTGATGGTGAACCTTTTAGACACCGAGTGCCCAAACTGCACGCGTGCACATGTCCAAACTGAAAGGTGTGCGCACGCATGCGCAGACATGCACGCATGCGCAGCAGAGACCCGAAGACCAGCTGGCTGGCGGGATGCAGGGCATCCCAACACTGGCAGCGTGGCAAGAGGTAAGATCGGTTTTTTTCGTGAGCTTCTGTTTCGTCATTTGCAGGGAAGCAGAAGCTCACAAAAGAAACGCCACGGGGATCTGACCTGGGGCGACGGCGCGCGTGCCAGCAGAGAGGGCTCTGCGTGCCACCTCTGGCACACGTGCCATAGGTTCGCCATCACAGGCTTAAAGGTTTTAAAAAGGTTACTTGTAAATTAATTTTATTTTGTTTTTTGAAGGCTATTTTAATCAGCTTGGATTCAGTTTGAATAATCAAATCGATTTTATGCATTGAATTTTCAAATCAGATTAATTTGGAAAAGTGATTTTAAATTGCCTTCAGATCAAATGATTTGAGTTGAAGCTGTCACAGCCTGATGCTGAAGGGGCTTAAAGAGGGCTTGTGTGTAAGTGGCCAGTGCCCTATTGAATGATAACTGGACCAAAAAGAACGGTGCTAACAGACATGGTTCCAAATAAAAACAGCAATAGAATGTGTGTGTGTGTCACTAATTAATCAAAAAGAGCCAAAAATCATAAGGCTTTAGGGAGCCTTTTTCAACCCGGGTTCTGACAGATGCTTTGGTTTAAAGGTTCATCATCTTGGAACATTGATCATGTGGCCTTGGGCTGATAGTTGCGGTAGATCACAATGTCCAGAGGGAATCAGATTTGAGGAAGAAATCTTTTTTAAAGAGGCTGCTTTATTAGGGCAGCTTTCCCTCATCTGATGTCTTCCAGATGTGTTGGACTGTAGGTCTCATGTTATGGCTTAGTGTTATGTGCAGAACAGACCAATGTACACTTGAGGCTGTTGAAACTCATGAATCTGGTTTAACAATTATGCCTGCGGGATAGAGTTGTGGAAGGGGGTTGATACTGTCAGTTCCTTCAGCTGTTGCTCCTCTTAAGAGTATGATCCCTGTTTAAAATGTCTTGACTGGAGCCCTTAGAGTGCCAGATAAAGGAGCTGAATTTTGATAGGGATTGTTTTGAGCATAACTGAGCTTTGAAGTAAGTATTTTGTAATGCATTTGGTCAAGATAAGGGATGAATTGCTGGCCACAAATCTTCCAATGCCATTGCAAGTAAAATCAGTCATGATAGTCTTCTGGACCAGCTTCGAGCGGTGGGATGGGCAGTATGGTGGTGTTCTGTCTTTCCTTTTTCCTCCAGAGCTGGTTCCAGTTTATGTGGATAGGAGAAGAGACACCCAGCCTATGGCTCCCGCTACATGGGGTTCAGTGCTTTCTCCTCTCCTCTTTAATATCTGCATGAAGCCTCTGGGTGAGACCATCCCTTTATTTGGGATGAGGTATATATATCATAAGTGTACAGATGATAGCCAGCTATATATCTCCACCCTGGGCCATCTGAGCGATGCTGTGGAGGTCTTATCGATGTTGGGAGGCTGTGGGAGACTTGATGGAGAGCAAGAGGCTTTGGCTCAACCCTAGAGAGACCAAGTGACTTTGGGTTTTAGGATCCTCTTGTTCTGGGGACTTTCCATCACTTGTTCCGGATGGGATTACCCTGCCGAAGACAGATCCCGTACACAGTTTGGAGGTCTCCCTGGACTTGTGGCTCCTACTCAAGGAGGCAGCCATGGCTAGGAAGGCATTGTACAGCTTCATGTTGCGCATCGGTTGCGCCGATTCCTGTGGTTGGCTGGGGAATTCTGGGAGTTGAAGTCCACAACTCTTAAAATTGCCAAGGTTGGACACCCCTGATTTAATGATGCACTTTTATCTACCTTTCCTCTGTTGTAATTTTCATATCCCCTCCCTCTCCTAAGAAGTCTGCCTCCTCCACTGAATGGACCACTCTTGGAAAAAAGATGTGCTCACTCACTCTGCATAGGTGAAGCGAAGCCCCAGACTCTGTTCGTGATGATTAATTCTCCTTAGGTCTGCTGCCATCCAACCACTGTCCGTTTCCATCACTGAGCTGAGTGGCTGTTCCTACACTTCCAACGTGACTCTCCAAGCATTAAACTCCTTCCCGGGGTCTGTGGAGATTCTCAATCTTCCAGGTCATAGTTGTCTCAAAGGTGCCTTTTTTCCCTCCAAAAGGCAACTGGACTGTTTTTTTCCTGAACTGATGAAGCTTCTTGGATGAGAAGTGAAACGTTTTCTTCTTCCTCCTCAAGGAAAAAAAAACTCCAGTTGCCTTTTGAAGAAAAAAAAAACCCCACCTTTAAGACTTCTTCCCAGGGCTCTCTTGTCAGCTCCTTCCTGTTTCTGTGGCTCCTTACAGAGGGATTTGATCCCCTGTGCTCACTCCCCTCCCCCAATAACCCCATCCCACTTTGTCCTCTTTTATTTTCAGCTCCTTGTTTATTTTTGGCACCTTCTTTCCACTTCCCTTGACCACCCCTCCATGCCGCATTTCCTTCTACTCCACCCTGTTGTTTGTAAACGGAAAGCAAATAAATTCTCACAGAGATATTAATTAAGATCTGTGCCATTGTGCTAGATTTTATTTTTATTCTATTTGTATTAAGGAAAGATGTCTAGGTAACATCATCAGGGCTAGAAGGGGTTTTGCACTGATAATATTATCTAATTGGGTAATGAAACATCCGCAAGAAAACAGCCAAGCTCGGAGAGCACCAAGCACCCCACAGTTCAATCCTGAGGTACAAATATTCTTTCAGAAACTGAATATATTGGGCAGTTCAAAATCTTCGAGGTGATGGGCTAGTTGATTGGATTGGGCTTTTGCAACCCAGTGTGGAAACAGCTTTGAGAATTGGAGATACCCTCCGTCTGTCTGTCTGTCTGTCTTCTCCTTCCTCTCCATGTGTCAAACTCCATTCCATGCCTCTTATGTTGTGTTTCTTCCCTCCCAGCCCCCTGCAGTGGCCGACGAAGACCTACAGCTCCAGCTAGCCCTTAGCTTGAGCAAAGAGGAGCACGACAAGGTTAGACTGCTGTCATGCCACCCCACTCAGTTCTTCCTGAAATAATCAACTAAACTACTTTCTCTGAGCTAGTCTTGACCTCTCACACTTTTCTAACTAGCGTGGCATTCTCTGTCTCTCCAAGTCCCCATCCAAAGCAGAGCGATGACAACAATCTGTCCGTTTTCAGCTTTAGGCCTCATTTATTGTCCACTACCTGGTGAATTGTCCATTCTTCAGTTGGCCTGTTTCCAAGTTTCTCCCAGTGAGAGGCTTGGTAATAAAACCGGTCAATCCAGGTATCCTAAGCTTGACTGAGCTAGGACTTGAACTCAGGCCTACTAAGACATTTGATGAATGTCTCCAGAAGCTTGGACACAATATCCTGGAAGAAAATGTACTTATGAGTTGTTGATGGGGAAAAGGGACCAGACACTCAATTGAAAAGGAAGGCCATTTGGAACAAAAGAGTTGGAATTCTTGATGTCTTTTTGGATGTCTTTTCTCACCTTAGCTGAAAGTGAGGTGGAAAGGCAAGAAAAAGAAGACTTTAGTGTGTTATCTCTGGATTTTACTGGATTCATCCAGTAGATGAAAGATAAAATACTAGAAATTCAGCCAGTTTCAGCCAGTAGAAATCCTGGAATGACAAGTTAACACTGAGATTGCTGGGCACCTTGAGGGTCATATACTTAGTTTGGGGCCTGAGGGAGTTGCAGTGAACAGAAGATGCTTCCACTTGGACTCCACTTTTATGAAGTATTGGCAAAAGCAGCCAAAATTCAGGATTCCCGTTATTTGGCAGGAACTAGTTTGTTGGAGGGTTAGAACAGCATCTCGCTCACTTCTCTCTCTCTCTCTCTCTCTCTCTCTCTCTCTCTCTCTCTCTCTCTCTCTCTCTCTCTCTCTCTCGGATGTTTTTTTCTGAAGATAACTTTTCATGCAAAACAGAAACAACAGTAGCAGATGCTTCAAACTTGATCTGATTCCTGGCCAAGCTGCTGCTCCATCTATATTCTGGCTCTTGCTCTCTCCTTGCCAAAGGTGAGTAACCACCTGTCACTTTCTACTGCCTCTGTTAACGCCTCTGTCCTTTTCACAACCCTCTTACAGGAAGAGCGGATCCGGCGCGGGGATGACCTTCGCCTCCAGATGGCCATTGAAGAAAGCAAGAAGGAGACTGTCCCTGCTAAGGAGGAGGTGAGGTGGAAGAGACAGGCTGAGAGTTGCCTACCATGATAGTTAAACAGGATCTCCCATGGAAAGGGGTGATGTGGGTGGGAGGAGGGCAACGTGGAGCAGCAAACGATTCCCTTTGTGCCCCATGGGGTCAAATCCAAGAGGCATCTGGCTGACAGCTTCTAAATGCTCAAGTAGAAGACCTGTCAGTCACAAGTAACTAGGAACATGAGTTTTAGTTCAGAGTACTTCAAATTTATTACTAGTAGTCCTCAACTTACAACAGTTTGTTTAGTGATTGGAGTTACGACGGCATTGAAAAAAAGTGACTTGTGAACCATTTTTCACACTTAACGACCGCTGCAGCATCCCCATGGCCAAAATTCAGATGACTCATATTTGCAGTGTCCTGCGGTCATGTGATCACCTTTTGCTACTTTCTGACAAGCAAAGCCAGTGGGGGAAGCCGGATTCACTTAACAGCCGTGTGTTACCAACTTAACAACTGCAGTGATTCACTTAACAACTGTGGCAAGAAAGGTCGTAAAATGGCACAAAACTCACTCGACAAATGTCTTGCTTAGCAACAGAAATTTTGGGCTCAGTTGTCATAAATCGAGGACTACTTGTACATGCTACCTATACACAAGAATCTGATCTACTAACTGTCAAGGCAAATTGGCGCCAGGTAAGAGTCAATGGAATTCAAAGGGGTCTGGACTTAGATTAGTGGAACAACAACTCCAGATTGATGATGCGCTTGACCCCGCCCTCGGTCTCAGCCCGGTCATCTCCTACAAGACCCATGATTTACTCTAGCAAAAACACCTCTTAGCCATCTTGTGAAATAGTTATTATTTTATGGACATGATTCGTATCCCACCTTTCTGCCCCAGAGAGCACTCAAGTCAACTAATACCATTTTGTATCTTCTTCCAAAGAACTTTATATGTGGAAGCTGTGGTTTTACCTTTGCACAAATACTATGTTGTAAATTAAACCAAACATGTAAATCAAAATCTCTCCCTTGATTTCTGGGTGGTTTGCAGGTGATCATCCTGGGTGCTCTGTCTCCCCTTTGTGTAATAATGTCAGAGTTGAAAGGACTTTGACAACTTAAATGACACTTCCAAAATAAAAGAAAAAGAAAACCAGAAGTAGACCTTAGTGTAACGAAGCCTTTGAATTCAGTTATTGAGAGCAAGGTGCCTAGCTGTTGCAATTGGCTCTGGTTCATAATAAATATTCAAGTAAATAAACAGATTCTGCCCACTTCTAAGTTAGAACAAAGATTTTATTTATTTATTTGGCATATAGCATCTACAGAGGTCGTGCAATCACTGACATACAACACTTAATAAAATGCAGTATCTGTACAAACACAAATGTAAGTTTGTTTATGAAATTTATTTGCCGCTCATCTTGTATCCAACGACTCTGGGCAGCTCACAGCATAAAAACATTAGAGCATTAAAAACATTAAAATCAACAATCACAGAAACACAGCAGATAAAATCATTAACAGTTTAAATAGAGCATCAGCAAATATATATAGGACCACTGAGCAGAGGTGGCGCAGTGGTTAGAGTGCAGCACTGCAGGCTACTTCAGCTGACTGCTAGCTGCAGTTCGGCAGTTCAAATCTCACCGGCTCAAGGTTGACTCAGCCTTCCATCCTTCCAAGGTGGGTAAAATGAGGACCCAGATTGTTGGGGGCAATATGCTGACTCTGTGAACCGCTTAGAGAGGGCTGTAAAGCACTGTAAAGCGGTATATAAATCTAAGTGCTATTGCTATTGCTATTGCTATAGGTCTACATTTAGGGTTGAGTGTGAATCTGTGCCTTGGCTCACTAGTCCTAGTCCACATTTCTAACTCTACATTCCAGCAGGATGCTCTAGACTAGGGAAAGGGAAGAAACCACTGGATGTTAAAAGGAACAGTGAAGGTGCGCTATAATTTTTCTCTTTCCCACTACAATCTTTTTTGCCTTCTCCATCACCCAGTCATCCTTGATGGACCTTGCTGATGTCTTCACTGCTCCACCACCTGCTGATCTGTGGGGCACTCAGCCTCCTCCTGCTGACCCTTGGGGTGGCGCTGCCACAGTTGTACCCGCAGCTCGTACGGACCCGTGGGGACCCCCTGCTGCTGGAGCAGCCCCTGCAGGAGATCCATGGGGAACTTCCGCAGCACCTCCTGCACCCCCCTCGGACCCCTGGGGAGCCCCCCCAGCTGCCAGCGCTGACCCCTGGAAGGCCGAAGGTAAGATCCAAATCTGGGCAGGATCAGATGTTTGAAACATTCTTCATCGCCATTACTTTTTAATGATGTACTTGTGTGGGGTTCCTCTTCTGAAAAGATCTTTTAAGAGGAGGGGTTGGGCAACATGGGGTCCCATTGCATTTCATAAGGCCTATGGAGGAGGCTGTTTATGACAGCTGTCTCTGCTGCGAGCTGCTCAGTGGAGTGTAGAGAAAAGAGTGTGGAGTAGGGGTAGGTAACTATGGCAACTTTACGACCTGTGGGCTTCAACTCCCTGAATTCCTGGCTGGCTCAGGAATTCTGGGAGTTGAAGTCCACAGGTCGTAAAGTTACCACAGTTGCCAACCTCTGGTGTAGAGTGTAGAGCTGTGATAAAAAGAAAATGGGGGTATTAGAAACCATTCATTTTTTGGTGCTGTTGCCACCTCCTGCTTCCTTTATCCCTTCCCAGCATGCAGTTTCCCATAGATTACCTTCGTGTGAATTGACTCTTTGCAGATTGAGAAAGGCTGCCTGTCCCTTTTCAGTCATGAAGGGTGTGGGGAAAAACTGTTTCAACCAGGTCAGGTCAGCACCAGGCTAGGTGAGCCCTTCTTTTATGCTGCCTTCAGTCCTAGGATGAAGGACATCGTCATCCCCAGAATTCCTCCTGGCTCTACAACTATGGTGTCTCTTGTTTTTAATGAAGACGTACCCTGGGGTTTGTCCTAAAAGCCAATTTCCACACACAGCCTCTTTATCCATTGGCCTTCGATGTGTAGAGCAGACCCTACTTAACCAAAGGTCCAGTTCTATTCTTAGCTTTCCCGCAGAAAGACTCTCCACAGATAATTAATGTTTGTCCTTTTTTTGCACCCGAAATACCCTTTTTAAGGTGTAACCACAACTGTAGGCCATGTGGTCTCATTCTAGATTTGGGAAAAGGCATTACAGGTAGTCCTCAACTTACAGCCGGTTGCTTAATGACCCAGAGCTACTTACAACCCGTTTTTTAAGTTATGACAGAGGCATACCCTCTATACCACCTACCACCATGGTCACGTGATCACATTTTGGGCACTTGGCAACTAGCTCATCCTTATGGCCGTTTGCAGCATCCCAGGGTGACGTGACTGCATTTTACAACATATTGTTGCTAATTTCCAGCATTTACTTCTGGTTTGTGGCCCAAAAAAAAATGTCCATTGGAGAAAATGGATTCTCTTGATGACTGCCATGTTTGCTTAATGTCCGCCACAGAAAATGTCAAAAAATCAGGTCCAGTCATATGATACCTCAATTTACAACCACAACAACTTACAACCATAATTCCAGGTTCAATTACGGTTGGGAGAACTACCTGTATTAAATTGGCAGTTCTAGTTTTTCCTAATAATTCCACAAATGAAATTTCTTTTTTTTTTAGAGCAGGCTCATGCTGGGTTAATGGTGTTTTGTTTTTAATCAAGCTGTCCACTGTGACCCCCAAGATCCCTTTCCTGGTCAGTCACTGCCAGTTCAGGCCTCTTTAACATATATATATGTTAAAGAGGCCAACACACATCCTTTTAATTTAATTACATTTACCTGCATTTGCTGTTCGAAAGCCCATTTGTCTCCAAAATGGGAATCCTTTGAAAACTCTTGATTTAACATCAAGCTCTGAACGGTTTGATGTCATCAGCAAACAGAGCCACTTCAATGCTTAGCCCTAGTTCCAGATCATTGGAATCTCAAATAAAAAGTGTTGGTCCCAGCACCTGTTTCTGAAGGGCAGATGCTTTGCACATCTTTGCACAATTGAGATTTGCCCATTTATTTTTACCACTTATTTCATTTTTTTAACCAGCTCCCAGTCCCTGAGTGTATCTACAGTCTTAACCCATGGAAGCTGACTGACTTTGCTCAAGATCAGGGGGTCTTCCAAACATGTCAACTTGAAGACTTATGGACTTCAATTCCCAGAATTCCTCAGCCAGCATGGCTGGTTGAGGAATTGTGGGAGTTGAAGTCCACAAGTCTTCAAGTTGCCACATTTGAAGACTCCTGCTCAAGACCCTTGGTGAGGGCTTTTTGAAAATCCAAGTACACAATATCTACTAGGTATCTTGTCCACATGCTTGTTCCCACCTTCGCAAAGCTCCAAAAGGTTCAGGGGATCACTCACCTTTTGGAAGCCATGTTGGCTTATTTTCAATTACTGCTTTTTCTTTTCTGTGAGCCACTTCTAGTCAGGAGGTTGAGATAGATGCATCAATCTATCTAACAGGGAAGGCCATTTCCTTTGCTTGAGTTAAACCTCTTTGCAGTTTGAAGGTCCTTCGCCAGTGGAAAGGAAAGCATGCTCTCCTCCATTGTCATACAGAGTGCAGAATAAGAGAGTTAGGAGAGACCTCGAAGGTCTTCTAGTTCAAACCACTGTGAGCCCAAGCAGGAGACCTACACATTCTGGACAAATGTCTGTTCAATCTCTTCTTAAAAGCTTCCAGTGGACCAATGTTCCCTCTAAGCTGCGCGGCTGCGTGGCCACGCAGTGAAAAGAAAACTCCGCGCAGCAGTTTCCAACTGCCGCGCAGTGATTTGAAACGGGATGCAAAGTATCCTCCTCCAGGAAGGCAGAGCTCGCTCTCTGGCTGAAGCTCAGCCCTTCTGGGCTCCCGGTTCACTTTATAGCCCGGCGGTTCAGTGGCTCAGCATCAACACCACGTGGGGAACAGCCGCCCAGCGCTCTTCCCTGCCTCTGTGCTCTTCCCTGCCTCTGTCTCTCAGCCGCTCCTCCGGCAGAGAGGAGCTCTTTTCAGCCGGTCACCTGAGGCTCCGGTTTCCCCCCCCCCCAAGCCGCCCTCCCCCCCCCCCGCCTGCGTGGTGCACACGCCCACCCTCCAACTTTTCAAACGGCTCGCTCGCTCGCTCACACCTTCACCTAACGCCTCCCTC
>QLTV01001538.1:4068-18621 GCA_003457575.1 Thermophis baileyi
TTCTCCAAACTACTCAAAATTTCCGCTACCGGTTCTCCAGAACCTGTCAGAACCTGCTGGATTTCACCCCTGCAAAGAGCTTGATCTCTGAACACCAGCTCCTTCACAATTTGAGATGGGAACTGCTGTGTGGGAGATTCAGTCCCGCTCAAGGAATTCTAAACTGCTAGGTTTTCTATCGACATGATGTCCACACGTCAGAAATGGATCTTCCTGAAACATGGGACGTGAATAGGGAATCAAAGGAGTGGATAGAGCAGGGGTGATATCCAGCAGGTTCTGACAGGTTCTGGAGAACCGGTAGCAGAAATTTTGAGTAGTTTGGAGAACCCTGGTTCCAAGTTTTAAGTAGTTCAGAGAACCGGCAAATACCACCTCTCACTGCCCCACCTGCCCACTCGCCCACTCACCCCGCCCTGCCAGCCAGCCCACTCACCCTGCCCCACCCCACCCAGTCACTCCTCACCTCCCCAGCATAGCACACTGTGTGGCTTCTCACGTTGACCACACAGTCTCTGCTCTGCGGCTTGCCTGCCTTCCGACGCAGTGCCTGTGCCCCAACTGAGCAGCCCTCATCTGCCTGGGTAAGTAAGCCTGCAAGTCGCACTAGCCCCCCCAACCGTCCCCGAATCTTGCCTGGCTGGCTTCGCCACCTAGGCTGCATCGGCACTGCGGCCTAGCTAGCTTCCCCCCCTCACCGTCACTGGAGCTTGCCTGGCTGGCTTCGCTGCCGTGGCTCTATTGCATGCAGCACTGCAGCCTAGGTAGCTGTCCCCCCCACCATCCCCGGAGCTTGCCTTGATGGCTTTGCCACCTAGGCTGTATTGGCACTGCGGCCTAGCTAGCTCCCCCCCCCACTGTCCCTTGAGCTTGCCTGACAACATTTATACAAAGGGGTCCTTGTTTACCTGGATGACATTTTAATATACACAGAGACAAAAGCGGAGCATGTGAAACTGGTCCGAGCGGTCCTAAACAAACTCCACTGTATGCAAAACTCTCCAAATGTGAATTTCACCAGGAAAAAAATTTGACTATCTAGGGTACTGCATTTCTCATGAGGGCATAGAAATGGACTCTTGATTAAGGGGGAGAGGCCAGGCCTTACACCAGTTGTGATAATTTTCCTAAAAGTTGAGGATTCAGTTAACTCACCCATAATTTTTGTTGAGCTTGTTGAATTGTAAAAACAAGATGCAGAGACAATATGTTCTTCAGTTATGGAAAGTTTAAATAATGCTGGGTTTACTAAGAACTACCTAGAAAAAAATTTAATAGCATTTTGCTCTGATGGTGTCAGCATTATGCTTGGGAGAAAATTTGGAATGAGCACTAGAATAGCAAAAGAGTTTCCAAACATTATAATATGGCACTGCTTAAACCATCATCTCCAACTTGTTTTAGATGACTTCATAAAGGAAATAAAGCAACTAAATCATTTTAAAATATTTATTGACAAGATACACACTATTTTTCATAAATCCAGTAAGAGCCAAATGGAACTTACCAAAATATCCGAACAACTTGGAATTGAAATCATAAAGATTGGTAGAGTTTTGGGACCAAGATGGGCTGCCTGTAGTTTAAGGTCAACCCTAGCTGTGTGGTGTTATCCAGCGCTACATCAATATTTTCATTCCAGTGAAAAATACTCAGGTATGGCTGCCCGTCTTGAAAATATATATTTTATAACTAATTTGGCATTGATGATCGATATTCTAAACAAAATTTCTCTTCTTTCAAATGCACTGCAAGCAAGAAATACAGACATCATAAAGGGTGAAAAACTTGTGATAAGATCAATTAAAATAGTTGAAATGCTTAGAAAGGGAAAGGGTCCATACGAAAAAGAAGTTGATGGATTAATTACTTCAGAGAATATAAAATTTGTACAAAACCATTGATTTGGTGGACTTCCTCGGGAAAGACTTTTAGAAAGCATCAGGGGTGGGTTCCGGATTCAGGTACCGCCAGTTCGCGTCATTGATGATCGATATTCTAAACAAAATTTCTCTTCTTTCAAATGCACTGCAAGCAAGAAATACAGACATCATAAAGGGTGAAAAACTTGTGATAAGATCAATTAAAATATTTGAAATGCTTAGAAAGGGAAAGGGTCCATACGAAAAAGAAGTTGATGGATTAATTACTTCAGAAAATATAAAATTTGTACAAAACCATCGATTTGTTGGACTTCCTCGGGAAAGACTTTTAGAAAGCATCAGGGGTGGGTTCCGGATTCAGGTACCGCCAGTTCGCTCAGGGACGTGCTGCGTGGGTGCACACGTTGGACATGCGCGCATGTGCAGTACTTAAAAAAAGCTTCTGCACATGTGCAGAAGCAAAAAACAAGATGGTGGTGCCTATGGCGCCGCCGAGAGAACCGGCTCGGGGACATGGCAGGCCTGGGTCGCTGCCGGTTCCAGCGACCCAGGCCATCATGTTACTAACGGTTCTATAGAGCCGGTCTGAACCGGTAGGAACCCACCTCTGGAAAGCATCATAACAAATTTGAAGAAAAGATTAATGGATTGTGAACATTTAAAAACAGGTAGCCAATTGCAAGACACGCATAAATTACGATTTCTCAATTTTTTGGAGCCAGATTACTGGAATATTGAAGAAGTAGTAGTTACATGGACAGCAGCTGAAGAACAATTGCTTGCATTTAGTGACATTTTTAATTACAAAATTAATATCAACGATTATAGAGATTTTGTAGAAAAAGTTTTAAAAGATTCCCGGAAATATGCAATTCCTGACAGTATTAAAAAAGCTAAAGATATTGTCAGAAAAATTGCTGTAAGTTCAGCAGAAGCAGAAAGGGGTTTTTCAAAAATGAACATCATATGTTCAGAGAAGAGAACTCGCCTAACTGTTTCCAACATAACAAACCTAATAACCATTAGTGTAATTGGCCTACCTCTAAAAGAATGGGACCCTATTCCTACAGTCAAAAAATGGTTGAGAGCACATCACACAGCCGATGATGCTCAAGTAAAAGTGAAGAAAAGTGCAAGTGAGGAGTACGCCAATGAAACATCAATTTGGAACTATCTTAAAGACGAATAGCACTTTTATTGTTCTTACGTAAGTATTTTTGTACCTCTTTTATTGTTTTGTGTACTTCTTTTATTCTTATTTAAGTATTAAATGCACGAAATAATAAACTACCTTTTGGTATATCTTCTTTTTGTAGGTCATGATGGCAAAGAAGTGATGTCGACTTGGCCACGCCTACCCACTCACATGACCACAAGCCACACCCACCGAGTCACATGACCACCCAGTCACATGACCACCAAGCCACACCCACCCAGTCACATGACCACAAGCCACGCCCACCCAGTCACATGACCACCCAGTCACATGACCACCAAGCCACGCCCACCTAGTCACATGACCACCAAGCCATGCCCACCAAGCCACGCCCACAGAACCGGTAGTAAAAAAATTTGAATCCCACCACTGCATCACACCACACAATATTGGACACTCGGCCATCTCACATTCTAGGAATCCCCAATTCTGGTATCTCAAATTAATCTGAGAAAATATTTCCAACTTTCACACCCCCATTCAATAAGAACTAAGGCAGGACTGAAACTGAAGAGTCTCCTGGTGATTGGCCCAAAGTCCCCCAGGAAGTTTTCATGCCTAAAGCAGGACTAGAACTCGAGTCCCCTGATGATTGGCTCCAAGTCCCCCATTTGGTTTTTATTTGAAGGTGGGATTTTGGGGCAAAGTCCTTCATCTGGCTTTGATCCCCAGACCCTCCCCAGGCACTCCTTGCCCCCCCCAGAGGAGGCTCTTGGAATGGGGGAGCGGGAAAGAAGCGAATATTTTCTTGGGGGGTTGACAGTATCAGCATCCCCCCCTTCTTTTGCCTGCTTCCAGGTGAGGCTACAAGAGCAGCGGCATCGCTTGGAGCTTTTCATCAGCTGCAGATTTGCGCCCTCTCAATTCTCCCCCCCTCCCCCCATGATCTGAAAGGATACCCCGACTTTTCCCCCTCCACCTCCCCAGTCTTTGTCCGACCCAGCCCTCCAAGGGCGGCGGTCCTTCTGCTGGCAGATGCCTGCTGAGAAGCCCCTGGAGGGGCAGCCGAGGGGCGTTGCCCCCTAAGGAGAGAAAAGCCCCCTTTCTGCCTCTGCTTTTCTCAGCGGCAATTGCGCTGAGATCCGTCAGCTCATCCTCCCCCCCCACCTGCCCGATTTTCTGTATCTTTGGAAGATGCAGATGGGGGGAGTGGTTGAAACAACCTGGCCCCTCTTCATTTTCTCAACTATAGAAAGCCACATCTGGAGAAGGACAGGTTCCGTCTGACTGGGGGGGGGGGATAAAAATGACAGAAGACCAGATCCGGGGGGGGGGACAGTGAAACTATGCTTTTCTTCCGTTTGAGGTGGAGCCGGTTCCTCCCCGTCCAGACCTTCCCAGCCTCCAGGCACTGTGGAGGCACCTGAGTGGCCCTGCCTGACTGACCAGGGTCCGTTGTGGCTTCTTTTTAATCCCAGCAGTATTAAATCCTCCCTCTTTCCCCCAAAGAATAAGAGAGGCCCCTCCTTTACTTACCCACTAGGCTGCCAGAATCCCAGCTCCTCCTTTCCCTTCGCTCTACCCAACAGTTCCAAAACTCGCCCACTAGGACAGCTCCCACTTGTTCCCCCCCCCACACCCCCCTTCTAGCCAGAGCGCTGCTCTGCCCTCCTCAGAGGGACTCGTAGGTCTCAAGGGAACGGAGTCCTTTGTCGGGAGCATCTAAGGCAGCTAGCAAGTATCCTGGTCTCAGCCTCTTCCCAGCCTTCAAAGAGACGCGGAGCTGGTTCCTCTCCATCTGGACCCTCACAGCCTTCGGACACCAGGGAATCATCTGAATGGGAGCCAAGGAGTAATAGTAATGTAAGAAATGGTCCTGGGGGCCCGTGTGGGGTGTCTTGCTGCTCCTTTTTTTATATCTCTGATACATATTTTTATAACTGCCTGAAATTATAATGGATGTCCATATCACTATTAAATAAAGTGTCTTTTCTGTATGATCTCCTGTCCAACAAGATAATCGAGGTTATCCTAATGAATGAAGAATTTGCATTAACTCTGTGTCAGCTGAATGGAAAGGGGAGGAGAAGGGAAACTGGAAGGAGGGAAAGGGAAAAGGGGAAGGGGGAAGGGGAAGGCAAAGGGTAAAGGAATAGGAAGGGAAAAGGAAGCAAAAGGGGAATTGGAAGAAGAAGGGAAAGGGAAACAGAGTAAAAAGGAAACAAACAGGAAGGGGAAAGGAAAGGGAAAAGGAAAGGGGAAGGGGACTGGGAACTGAAATAAATCCCTTCACCTTTCCTTCCCTTTTGATTATTTTGCAACTACAAATAACTGAACAAGAATCACCCGATCTACTCACAACTTCAGAGATCAAACCAATCAGAACACGGCCCTCTTCAGAAGGGACCCCATACAGCTGAATCCCTCTCTCTCCCTCTCTCTCCTTCTCCTCCCTCTCCCTGCTTCTCTGCCTGACACTCCCTTCCCTTCTCTTCCGTCTTTTCCTTCCACGGAGTTTTCCTCCCTGATCAGCTGCCACAAAGTGTCTGGACTCTGGAGCATATTTGTGACGTCCTCTTATTATGCAGCTCTTACACAGCAGAGCAAAACCCAGCCAGCCAGTCTAACTTGTTAAGTTCTGGGACAGAAGAGGCTTCAGACTTGGTAGAATACAACAGCTCTTTACTGACACTATGTACAGACTCCAGCAGCACTCCAATCTGACAGCCAGCCTTATATAGAGAGCTGTCAGTGGAGCTAGCCAATCAGGGATCTCCATTTTCCCACCTAAATGGAGGACCTGACTGTAGACTATGCAGTCTGGATACTTAACACCCCTCCCCTCTTGGTTTGGACCAACCTATTTACATACATAGTCCCGTAAATAGGTGGGGCGTTTGGGGACTCTAGTGGATCTGCGCAGCTCAGTTGAAGAGTCGGCGTCGGGCAGAGAGGTTGGGTCTTGTTCCCTCTCTGGCTCCACCTGTGGAAGCTCCGAGAAGCTTTTGGGTGGGGCCTTGGTTTCAACCGGAACCAGTTCGTGACTGGGACGACGCTGGATCTCTGGCTCCCCAAGTAAGTGCTCCGCCTCCCTCCAGCTGTAGTGGGAGTGGAATGGAAATCATTGTTATTAAATTCCCTGTAGTCTGCGTTTGGTAGTTGGCGGCTGTGCAGTTGGTCTATGTGCCGCCGCCATTTTCTCCCATCTGGTATTAGGACCACATATGATCTTGGTCCTGAGATTTCTACAACTCTACCCGGTAACCATTGTGCCCCTTCAGAGAAGTTTTTCGCGAAGACTAAGTCTCCGATAGCAAAAGACCTTGTATGTTTGGGTTCAGCTAGCTCTGGTTTTTGTTGTGAGTAGCTAGGATGCAATCTATCTAGCTTTGACCAAAGCCGCCGGCCCATTAACAACTCTGCCGGGCTTCTCCCTGGGGCCACACTAGGGGTTATGTGTTGGGCTAGCAAGAAGGTGTCCACCCTGGCTTGCTAGTCCCCAGGGCCAAGCCGGCTTACTGTCTCCTTGGCTGATCGCACCATGCGTTCCACCTGTCCATTGCTTGAGGGATGGAATGGGGTGACAAGTGCGTGTCGGACCCCAAGTTCTGACAGGAAGCCCTCAAATTGAGTGGCTGTGAATTGTGGCCCGTTATCGGAGACCAACACATCGGGTAAACCGTGTGTGGCAAATAGCTTCCTGAGTGCCCTGATGGTGGCTTCGGCTGTGGTAGACCCCATGAGAATTATCTCTCTCTCTCTTTTTTTAAAATACTTTTTATTGATTTTTTCACATTAAAAAGACGTATGGTTTGAACCCTGGGCTGACAGGCCCTTGAGGCCATCCCCTCCACACCCAGTTCAGAAGCTTGTGGAAGACTGGGTCCTTGGCAGAGTGGGCAGCCACCTCAGCCTAGGTAACTAAACCCGAGTCCAGGCAGTCAATAAGTAGAACAGGGACACCCGGAGTGGGGTCGTCCACAAGGTCCAGCAAGGGGCAATGGCTGAGGGCATCCACATGCCTAAGAGATCATCCGGGGCAATGGGTGAAGTGGTAGGAGTATGCCAACAGGAAAATTGTCCACCTGGTGAGGCGCGGTGACAGGGAGACAGGCGTTGGTCGGTCCCCAGCGATCAGCCCTAACAAGGGCTTGTGATCTGTGACCAGCTCAAAGTCTCTGCCAAACAAATACTCGTGAAAATGCTTCATGCCAGCAACCACAGCCAGGGCCTCGTGATCAAGCTGGCTGTAATTGCGTTCGGCACTGGAAAGTGTCCGGGAGAAGTAGGCGACTGAAGCCTCCCTGCCATCGGGCAAATGGTGGCTGAGCACAGCCCCGACCCCGAAAGGAGAGGCGTCCCACACAAGAACAACCAGCAAAGTCTTGTTGAACTGGATGAGGAAGCTTTCTTCTGATAGGAGGTTTTTGACAGCCGCGAAAGCAGCAGCCTCAGCACGCCCCCACACCCAGGGTGCCTTCTTGGCCAATAGCCTGTGCAAAGGCTCTGCCACAGTTGCCTTGTCCTTGAGGAACACACTGTAAAAGTTCAGCAAACCCAGAAAAGCCTGTAGCTCGGACTTGTTTGTGGGCACGGGGGCCACCCTGATGGCCCTGACTTTGCTAGTGGTAGGGTGAATGCCTTTGCCGTTAATCCGGTACCCCAGGAATTCAACTTCCGGGACCCCTATTTGGAATTTGCTTCGTTTAACTTTTAGCCCAGCGGCTCGGAACCTGCTCAGGACCTCTCGCAGCCTGGCTACCAGCTGCTGCTCATTGCTCACCATGATTAGCACGTCATCAAAGTAGGGCACAACCCCAGGGATTTTGATCAACAGCTGCTCCATAATGTCCTGAAAAATCCCTAGGGCTACGCTGACCCCGAATTGTAGGCGATGGCATTTGAATGCCCCTCGGTGCGTGACAATAGTTTGCGCCTCTGCCGTAGCACCATCTACCGGCAGCTGTTGCTATGCCTGCGCGAGGTCCAGCTTTGCAAAAATGGCGCCTGGGCCCAAAGTATGTAAAAGGTGCTGGACGACTGGCACAGGGTGTGCGCTCTGCTGTAGGGCTTTATTGAAGGTGCATTTATAATCCACGCAGATGAGGATAGACCCATCACTTTTAATCGGGGTGACAATTGGGGTCTCCCAACGGGCATGATCTACAGGTTCTAGAACCCCCTGACTGATGAGTTTATCAAGTTCCTGGTCAATTTTGGGTTTTAAGGCAAAGGGGACCCTACGCGGCTTCAACCTAATGGGAGCAATCTTGGGATCTAGACTAAAGGAGATAGGCGTGCCCACATACTTGCCGAGCTGGGCATCAAAGACGTCCTGGAATTCACGAAGCAGGTCGTCAGCGCACCGTCCAGACACCGAGTTGATACCGGTCACACTGAGTCCCAAGGCGTCAAACCAATCTAGGCCGAGCAGCATAGGGAGATTCCCCCGAACCACTGTGAGGGGGAGGTAGCTGTTGAACTTGCCAAAGAGCACCCGGAAACTTCAGGGATTTTATTTCCCTGGTAATCATTCAGTCTCAATGGCTGGTTCTGCAGCTGTTGTTGGCGGAGTGCGGGAATGGCTTTCTTGAGAGCAGCCCAGGAGATGATCGATATGGAGGACCCATTATCAACCTCCATTTCACAGGGGCACCCCTCGATTTGTACATTGATGTGAATCTTTTTATGGAGTGAGGTGCTTGCCTGCCCGATCCTTGTTTGGTTGGCTTCAGGGTGACGATTTCCCTTGGTTCTGCGCTTGGGCTGCCATGGCTCCCGCCTGGGTGCCTGTCGAGCCTCGGCTTGTTTATAGTCTGTGGAGGCTGGTGCTCCTGATGGCTGGCTGGCCCAGCATACTCTTGCGAGGTGTCCTGTCCGGACGCAATGGCGACAGATGGCGTTCCTGTATTTACAGGACGCTCGTAGGTGTTGGCCGCCACAACTGGAACAGGGATGTAGTTTCTGCTGTCAGTGCTGCGGCGCCGCTCCGTCCGGAAAACCTCTTCCTCCTCGCTGTCATCAGATGGCTCGTCTTGGCACGTGTTTTCATGTACTGGTGTCGCCATCTTCTGCGGGGGCTGGGGAACCAGGCGCCGATGCAGCGTGTCAGCTCCCTTGTTGGATGTCTCGGTGGCTCTAGCTTTGTCCAGGGCTGTTTGTAGTGTCAGGTTTGCCTTGGCCAGCAACCGCCATTGTAGCCTCAGGTCCTGGACCCCACAGATGAGTTGGTCTAGGAGGATGTCATCGAGGTCTCTGAAGTCGCAGTGCGTGGCGGCCTTCTGGAGCGTGGCCAAGTATTGATTAATTGACTTCCTCTCTTGTTGGAGTCTTTGCTGGAACTCGTGCCTTCGGACCACTTTCGATGGCATCGGGGCATAGTGGGTCTGTAGGAGGTTTTGTAGAGTTTGCCACGGAACCGTCTCGACCGGTGTTGGCTCGGAGAGGGACTCGGCCGTGTCAAAAACCTCGTGGCCGCAATGGCTGAGGAACAAGGCCTGCTTCCTGTTATCTGACAGGCCGGTGAGATCGTTGGCCTCCAGGAAACAGCGGAACTGGGTCATGTAGGACCCCCAGTTTTCTCGGCACCTTGCAGCTCAAATTTCCTGCTAGAAAATGGCTGCCGATCATTCGCCGCCGGGCTGGGTCTTCAGTGTCTTCAGCTCTAATTGCTCTTCTGAGATCCCATCCTCGTCGCCAGTGTTAAGTTCTGGGACAGAAGAGGCTTCAGACTTGGTAGAATACAACAGCTCTTTATTGACACTATGTACAGACTCCAGCAACACTCCAATCTGACAGCCAGCCTTATATAGAGAGCTGTCAGTGGAGCTAGCCAATCAGGGATCTCCATTTTCCTGCCTAAATGGAGGACCTGACTGTAGACTATGCAGTCTGGATACTTAACATAACTCAACCACCAACCCAAAATCCCAGGGAGCATCGATCAGCCTCGGGAAGATCAAGTGGAAGAGAAAGGGATCCAGCCGGACGGCCAGTTGGACAGGAGGAAGAAAGAGCTTCCTAGGATGGTGGAGCTGTGTGAATGGCCGTCAGGAAGGGCCACCTGCATATTCCCAGAGGGGCCCTTCTGGCCCTTCAGCTCCGCCCGGCTGCTTGGCTGAAGGTAAACAGGCGCTGGAACCGGAGCATCTCCGGTGCTGCAGAGTCCTTGGGGGGAGGCAGCAGAGGCAGCGGCCGCTGGAGCAGTCACGAGTCCCTCGGTGGGGCTGAAAACCTCGGCTAATGGGGAGGAAGGACGCCCCCTGTGGGAAGGGCAACACGGGGGCGGCTGAAGAAGGGATCTTGTTTTGTATACGTTGAGAAAGAAACTTCTACTTAGCATTTTGGGGGAGCCTTTGTTGGTAAGTAAAGATACAGCAGGAGAAAGCTGTCTTTATAATTTTTTGTACCCACCTACACCACTGCCCCAGCTGCTCTTAGTTTTATTTTAGGTTTTTTAAAAATGGGCAGTTAGTATTTGAAAGCCAAGTGCCAGCCTCTAGCATTAATGTCATCATTTAAAAAATGGGTGTCCTGGTCATTGTTACCAAAACATGGAAGATGGCTGCAGCCCAGATCTTTCTTTGGAAGACTGTGCAATGTGTTTACCTAAATTGAAAATGGGGATGTAAAATGGATAAAAATATAAAGGGCATGGTAAGAAGAAGCGATTGGGAAGAACTTTGGCTATTTGTTTGTGGATAAATGACTGTTTTACAATTGACCCAACTTGCCATACCAGCCACTCTGAGAATGGGCAGGTCACCTCTGTGACACACATTTTGTGAGCATGTCAATAAAAGCATTTCAGCCGTGCCCCAGCACATGTAAAAATGGCCTGCTCTCAATTTTGATCTGGAACGGACTAATGACTCATTCTAACCATTATAAGCCAGGATATGAAAAGGATAAGGCCCATTCATATAACACAACTGAATTAGTTCAGATCAACGTGAGGTCTGTCTGGGCTGAACAGGGAGTTTGAGATTGTAGACTTTATGCTCTAGTCCTAGAAATCTATTTATTTTAAATGATTTATAGAACCACACATCTCACATTAATGACTCTGGGTGACACACAAAGGTTAATTTATTTCATCCTGCTCCTTGAACACTAACAAAGCTATTCAACCAATTCT
Source organism: Thermophis baileyi (assembly GCA_003457575.1). Lineage (NCBI taxonomy): Eukaryota > Metazoa > Chordata > Lepidosauria > Squamata > Dipsadidae > Thermophis > Thermophis baileyi. The sequence continues at coordinate 15,245 of QLTV01001538.1, forward strand.
TTTCTTGGTCCTTAAACAAAACTTAAAAGGTTGATGTCCGGCAGGAGGTGAAATGGGATGTCTGAGTTTCTTACATACTGGCAATTTTTATAGGTGATAGAAAGGGTGCAGGGAGACTATAATTTCTAGCCCCACTTCTTGTTTTTATTAGTAGTATTTTATTTTAATTTTATTGCCAGAACGAGAGAAAAATAAAGAAATGGTGATGCAATTTGAATAGGGTTGGGGAAATTTAATCCATATTTTCCATTCATGCCCCATTCGTGGTTTCTTCCCCCGTGCAGGGGTGGAGGAATCCAAAGGAAAACAGACATACTTTTGTTTTGTAATATTAGGATTCCTCTGAGATTATCTTGAAATATGTAATAGTAATTAAATGTCTTCTCTGTTCTAGGCTTCCCTTTCTTCATTTGGTCCAGATGGTTGCACCTTTAATCTTGCAGCCATTTTGGATATTATCTATGATGCAGAAAAATTGATATATGTCTCTATTATGGAATATTTTTCTAGTAGCCATTTCAGGCACCCTTCAAGGTATCAGGTATCATTAAATTAGAACATAGGTCCAAAGATAATTTGAATAAGATGGATCTCTCCCACCAATTAGTTTGTATGGATTGTATCACTCCTGACTAGGAATGGGAGCAAACAATGACAGACAGTTTCTTCTTATAAATATATAGAAAACTAGCGTGTCATGGAGAAAGCAAACCCAGTATTGGTATGGAGAGACTTTTGTGGAAGTGTCTTTTAATGGGAGGATCAAATCTGGATCAAGTCAAGCCTCACCTGAGTGATATACTTCAAACATAGGTTTATCATCTCAGGAATAATTAAGCCCAATTCCAATTCAGTTAATAATACCGACTTGCCTTATAGACCTGATTACTAAGAAAATGATTAAATAGAAGTGTGCAAAGCACTTGAATGGAGATTTCAAATTAATAAAGCCTCTTTCTTTTCACTGTTAAACAAGCTGTACTGAACATAGTTCCTAGCTGTAAATGTGTGTAAAGCATTGCTGCTTTACTGTGAAATATTTTAACAAGTTGAAGAGAGGCACATAGTAAAACACTTCATTCCTGTGGGTAATCATCTGTATCCAAGAAATGAAGTCTGATCATATCTCTCAAAAATTGTGTTGCAAGCCATCCTAAACCCTGGTAGATGGCCATATCTGGTCATTCTTGGCTGCTGTTAAAAAAAAGAACCAACAGAGTGGGGCCTGGTTAGAATTTGGACAGGAGACTTCCAAGCTATGCCAGGGCTATCTGGAGAAGACATTTCAGAAGGAAGTCATGGTCACAGCAATGGCAAAGCACTTCTATTTTGCTGCCAAGTCAAATATGTGGATGGGGGCATTAAGGTGGTGTCTACTTCAAAAGTGATTTGGAAAAAGTGCTTGGCCTTCAGGTAAATATTCCACTCAGCTGTTCATTCAAATAGCCTGACATTTTTCAGGTTTCCAGGTAAGCCTGAAAGATTCAGTTTCTCCAGGGAATCTGCTCTTTAAAGTTAAGGTGACTTTTGCTGGACAAAATGAAGATGTACGAAATAGATCATAATTCTTTAATGAATACCAGAGAGCCAGTTTTTATAATGTCTAGTGCCGTGATGGCGAACCTATGGCACGCGTGCTGGAAGTGGCACGCAAAGCCATCTCTCCGGGCACACGGAGCCATCGCCGGTTGCTCTTCCGGGTTCCGGCGCACCAGCCAGCTGGTCTTCATGCATGCGGGAGCGCCAGAAACCAAAAGAACAGTCACCCAGTGCGCATGAGCTCGCCGGGAAGATGATCTTCCTGTTTCCAGTGTGCGCATGCGCGCTGGCCACTTGGCCTGGTATCTGGCGTGCATGCGTGCAAAGAACAGCTCATGTGCCCAAAGACGTGGAGACAGGATCCCGGCTGTCACTTCCTAAGGGAGCAGAGCTGTCAGCCAGGACCGGCTGGCTGGGGCTTCCTTCCCTCCCAGCCTAAGCGGGCTTCTTGCGCGGCCCCAGCCCTCTAGCCCACAATGATGTGCGTCCGCAGTCCAGAGCGCCTGGCCAGCCTGGGAACCCCAGAAGAGAAGCAGCAGCAGCGCTGCTTCTTCTCGGTGGCGGGCAAGGGCGGTGGTTCTCCTCCAGAATCCCGGCTGCAAGCGGCAGAGTGAGAATCGCTGTACAGCCCCAGGAGAGCAGCAGAGGCACGGCTGCTTGTTCTCGGTGGCTGGAAGTGGGGGATTTCTCCTCCAGCATCCCGGGCACAAGCAAAAAATCCCCCCCTTCCAGCCACCGAGAACAAGCAACGCTGCCAAAGGAGCGAAGTCCGTGCCACAGGAACATCTGTAAGAGAGGTGCCGGCCGGGAAGCAGGTGCGCTCCCTTGGGAGAAGGGGTGGGAGGGGGGGCCTGAACTGGCTTTTTCTCGGGGGCTGGAAGGGAGGGGATTTCTCCTCCAGCATCCCGGGCACAAGCAGCAGGGTGAGAATCGCTGCGGAGCCCCAGGAGAGCAGCAGGGGCACGGCTGCTTGTTCTCGGTGGCTAGAAGGGGAGGGATTTCTCCTCCAGCATCCCGGGCACAAGCGAGAAATCCTCCCCCTCCAGCCACCAAGAACAAGCAACGCTGCCGAAGGAGCGGAGTCCGGGCCAAAGGAACGTCTGTAAGAGACGTGCCGGCCGGGAAGCGGGTGTGCTCCCTTAGGAGAAGGGGTGGGAGGGGGGGCCTGCACTGGCCTTTTCTCAGTGGCGGGAAGGGGGGGATTTCTCCTCCAGCATCCCGGGCACAAGCGAGAAATCCTCCCCCTTTCAGCCACTGAGATCAAGCACCGTGCCCCTGCTGCTCTCCTGGGGCTGCGCAGCGGTTCTCACTCTGCTGCTTGTGCCCGAGATGCTGGAGGAGAAATCCCCCCCCTCCAGCCACTGAGAACAAGCAACGCTGCCGAAGGAGCGAAGCCCGTGCCAAAGGAACGTCTGTAAGAGATGTGCCGGCCAGGAAGCGGGTGCACTCCCTTGGGAGAAGGGCTGGGAGGGGGGCTGCGCTGGCTTGTTCTCGGTGGCTGGAAGGGGGGATTTCTCCTGCAGTGTAAGGATCACAAGCAGAGGAGCCCAGGCAAGGAGCCACGCGCTTGAAGCTTCCCCGGCCGGCGAATGGCGCTGTCGACGTCTGTAAGAGATGTGCCGGCCAGGAAGCGGGTGCACTCCCTTGGGAGAAGGGCTGGGAGGGGGGCTGCGCTGGCTTGTTCTCGGTGGCTGGAAGGGGGGATTTCTCCTGCAGTGTAAGGATCGCCTCTACGTCTAACTTAAGAAAGCGAGAACTTCTGAGCCAATGTAGTTCAAAAGGATCTTTTATTAAGCAGAAGTGAAAGCATTCCATTCAAAGCAACGTCTGAATACCCT